>CAEFZX010000844.1:0-31741 GCA_903066825.1 Alfaro cultratus | reverse complement strand
TTTTTCCTCTTATTTATTTATTTATTTATTTATTTATTTATTTATTTATTTATTTTTTTTTTTATATATAGAAAATTGGGCACAATTACTTCAATAAACTGGTTAGATTTGTCTTTCCAGGAGTGATCCATAACCTTTTGCTGCTGTTGTGAAAGTAAAACTGTTACATGCCAACAAAATATAAATCATTAAAATCCCAAAAAGTAAAAAGAAAAAAGTGTCTGCCTCTTCTGTTTTAATATGCCAAATATGTTAAGCCATTGTTGTTTCAGATCTGGACTTGTTTAGATTATTACTGAAAAGTTGAAGGTTAAATAAAATCCCAACAAAATAAGATAGAGATTTCCATTTTTAATAAGAAAAGAAGGAATTGGGCCTAGACGTACTTTCAATTTGCCAAGTATTCCTTGTGAAATTTCTTGCAACATGATGGCTCCTTCTTTCAGAAGAGCTGTATCATGAAATATCAGCACAAAATCAGCTTTTGTACGCAACCCCAGCTTCATTATCCACATTTGTGTCCAAGTTAAGAATATGAAGCAGCTAACGTTGCATGTTTGCCCTGTGAAGCATTTCCAATTGGTCTCAAGCAGAACATCAGATCACCTGTACAGTATGTACGGTGTACTCTGCCAATGCCTCTGCAAAAATCTTCAGGGCCTTATCTATCAGTGCCAGTGGTACTTCAGCCAGGCACAGATAAAGACGTATTTATAGTCTGCTCCCCCCCAGGAATGTGTTGACTGAATTTAATTGTGACAGTAGTGACAGCTCACTTATGACATTAAAGTCAACAGTGTGCATATTTCTGGACGTAAGGCATGGATGGGCAACTTAACCATCAAACAAATCAAAAATAAAATCCAAAACAAAATGTGTAATATGATCTCGCTACTTTCATTTTACTGTAGTTTATAAAATGTTACATACTGATAGTCTGCACATCTAAACACATAATATTTAGGATGCATGTTGGATTTAATCGTGGTCTTTATGATCCACTGATCACAAAATAATTCAATGTTGAAGTAGCTAAAGGGTTACGAGTGAGTAAGATGGTGCTCTGTCAGTTTAAAGAGAATTGTCTAAAAATATTTCAAACTGAGATTAGAAGTAAAAAGACTGAATCAGACAGCCTTCTGCCTGAATCAGACAGGCCATGATGGGAAACGGCCATTTCCATGGGATTTTTGTGTAAGGGCAGTAACAGGAGTGGGGGGGCGGGGGAGAACGTTGTGCCACTGTTTTCTATGTCAAATACCCACAAAAGACTAAAATCTTTTCCTCATTATTTATCAGGAGCTGTTTTCTTTTCTCCATGACAGTCACTTTTACTACAAAATTGTGAGCTTTACGGTCCCCAAAATACATGGGGACAGTCCCCTCATCCTTTCAATGAGGGTACAACTGTCTCTCAGCTAATGGAGCGGTTTTGTCTTTGGGTCAAGCAGGTTTTGTCCTTCTATCCTCCAAAAAGTCTCCACACTACCAACAATGGTAGGGTGAACCTTAAGACATGTTAAAAACAGTATGTCTGTCTTCATACCAGTCAGAGGACTAATAAAATACCTTAAACATGGAATCTTGCTTCACTCTGCATCATAGTCAAGCTGTAGTGAAATCTTCTTTTGCAGAAAATCCTCATTGTGCCTCATTACAACAAAGATGACAGTTACATTAGGAGACATGCTGAGGGGAGGCAGTCTTGCAGATGAAAGGAGAAACTGCTGAAGCATTTTGAGAGCGGTCAGAGGTCTGACAAGCAAGGGATGGAAAAGACTTCAGCTGCTGTCATTGGTGATGTACTATGAGCCAACGGTACTGGCTCTGGACCCCCCAATCAAAATACCTGCTGCCATAGGAGTTGGCAAGAACTTAACAGCTCTCCAGTTCCAAACAGAGCAGATCAGCCATGTGTTTGGCCCCAGTTAACAATCCTCATCTGGTTTGGAAGATGGGGTAAATTTTCCAGTTGACAAAAATCGCTGAAAATCCAATGCTAAAATTATAAGTTCAACATATTAGACATAATTACCAGAGCACTTTCTATAAACGATGCCCTTCCTCTACGGCATTAACAAGCCGCACCTTGCTGGGACAATAGTTGCCAATAGAGACGCTGCTGATTAAACAAATGAATCACTTCATTGGAGGCCAAACTATGACTGGTGACGCGTTAATCTGCTCTTAACTACCCAACTCAAATTGAACACCAGATATTAAAATCCCAATCACAAGACGGCGATTAGCCTATGCACGAAAACATAAATACATACAACAGCTCAGAAGAACCCATGAAAGCAACATCTGACACAGAGGGAGCTCTAGGCTTTAAGACTCACTATTTTCTCTAAGAGCTCTTACTCAGGAGCAACTCTGTGCCACCGTCACACTGTGAAGTGGAGACACTAAGAACCATTCCCATAATGTCCCTGAGCCTCCCCTGCAGATGGAGGAACATGGAGGACAGCCAGGGAGACATCAAGGGAAGAGCAGGAGGAGGATGGGGGGGCTGAAGTCCTGTGGTGTTTATGCTTTACTGGTCTGCATGTAACTTGTGACCACAAAACGTAGCAGGATGGAGCCAATTTTATCACGCAGCAGATAAGTCATATTTTCAGAACACAGAGCATTACAATACATAACTCTGAACTTGATGAGACAAATACACCATCATATTGTTCCGATATGACTGTTTTAGTTTAGATATTTTGTTTTGAAACAAACCAGAGCCTTTAATTGATAGCTTGATACTGTATCGGCAGAACTGACAAAGTGTCACCAGTTTTCATAAATTGTTCCTGATACAAAATGTTAAATTGTTCTGAAGCCAGATTGTCAAAAACATAGACTGTTAAGGAAAATTACTTTGAAAGTTAATCACTTTTAAAAATGTTGATATTAGACTTAAGCTAAACATTAGTATCTTTGAATATAATAGGCAGCAAAATTATTAAAGGCACACATCATTATTTTCAAACCAAGCTAATTATTTTTCAGCAACTAAAAATTAGTAAACTTTTTATCAGTTTTAATAAGAAAAATATGCCACTTTTTAGTATTTGAATAAGATTTTCACACTGAGAAGTTTTTGTTGGCCTATACTTAAACTTTCAAAAACCTCAAGTTTAATAAACACATCTTAGTATGAAATCCCTTCAAAATTTCTGTGGTTTTACAATATTTTGCTAAAGCAATACATATGAACCCTATGAGATTCTCTTTCATGTGTTTTACTCCAAAATTACTTTGAAACAGTAATCAGATAGCCAGAAGTTATAAACCGGATCTGTTTTTTTCTTTTTCATTTTGTTTTGAAAAATAAAATCTAAAATGTAATTCTGATTATCTTACTTATTTTTGTTTTAAATGTTACTTTTATTGTTTTATTTTCATACCTAAAAGGATTAATGTTGAATACATTCAGAATATTTTATTAACCATGGTGTCTTTTGAAACTTCAGTCACGTAGCCCCTTACAGGAACGGACCACCTCATTCTGCATCAAGCCTTGCGTCATCACTATACGTCATGACGCATAGTAAAAAAAATTAAACATGTGGATTTAAGATTCCCGCAACTTTAAATAATTTCAATGTGATCGGACATATTAAATAAAGAAACACATATTGAGTAGAGATGAAATCAAGACTATAATAGCTATAATTTGGGGATTATTAAAACACTATCAGACGCAACAACTATGTAAGAAGCAGACAAAAGGATGTATAAATATTAGCTGTGTCATGGCGCCCAACGGGTTAAAAAATAAGAACTGGGTGAAGTGAAATCTCACGCAATGCCTTTAAAACCACCGGCAACTAAACAAGTTTGACAGGATACAGAACTTGCAGCTGTTACGTTTTATTACCTTTTCTGAGTCCATGGCAGCGGAGGGAGGAAGGCGTTTCTCTTTGTCTGTCGGTTTATCGTTAGAGTTGATGGACTGTCTTCCTACGGATCTTCGTTCAGAAATCGTTCATCTTTATTAAGCTTCTGTTCCTCTGAAAAGCCTTTGAGCCTTGGGAGTTTTCTACTTTTCTAGAAGTCTCTCTCTGTCTCAGCGCGGTCTCTCTGCGTGGCCCTTCACCCTCCCGTCGTTTCAAATGAGATCTTCTGTTTCGTGAATGTGTAAAAACTTCCCGCTGCAGCAGCTTCAACTTTATGGAAACAGGCATGCAGACATGAGCTGAGCCATGCGTTGATATAGCAAAGATGACGAGTTTCTAAATGGGTTGTCCGCAGCAAATGAAGGTCCTCCCACTTAGAGGAAGCCCGTAGAGGAGCAAGTCCTGCCCATTTTTTATATTATCAAACACTGGAAAATGTATGAAGAAGTGAAGCTCCTCCCTCTCATTGAAGATAGTCCTGTGAATTTTAATCAGCCGGAATGTCGTCGAAAGTTAATTTATGTATTACATGCAGTGTGATATATGAAAATTTGATGTTGAATATTTACAGCTGCTTAAAAAAAACTGTTTATCAGAAATTTTTAATGTTACAAAACACCAATAAAAAATTTTTTAATGCAAAATTTGTTACAGTTGACCTATAGAGTCCTGGGGAAAACTGACTTGACAGTTGTGCAGCAGACAGTCATTGACATCACCCACAAGATGGGTCTACTGCAGAAGGTCATTGCTGTACACCTTGGATTATGTAAAGTTGAGTGGAAGGAAAAAGTGCAGCAAACAAAGATGTACAAGAAGCATGTAGCCTTAAAATAATTATGAAGCAAATTATTCTATTAATAACAGCTATTAATATTATTATTAATAATATTAATAATATTAATAATTCCGGCTGATTAAAATTCACAGGACTATCTTCAATGAGAGGGAGGAGCTTCACTTCTTCATACATTTTCCAGTGTTTGATAATATAAAAAATGGGCAGGACTTGCTCCTCTACGGGCTTCCTCTAAGTGGGAGGACCTTCATTTGCTGCGGACAACCCATTTAGAAACTCGTCATCTTTGCTATATCAACGCATGGCTCAGCTCATGTCTGCATGAATATTAATATTAATATTAATTATTAATATTAATTATTAATAATTATTCTATTAGTAACATTAAATTAGTCTATTCAAGAGTTTGGGGATTAATCAAAAAGGTTGAAAAAGTCTATCAAAGGTTACCATACTACTTATTGAAAGTTAAACTGTCAGTTAAGCCACTCCAGAACCACACAGGACCATCTAAAGTCAGTGGTGTCCAACAGCACTGGTTGTATCATTCTTTTCAATAAACCTTTCTCTGATTTGCTTGGAGAGTTTGTTTCACGAATAGTGATTAATTGGTTGAACTGGTTCTTTATACTACAGTCACTTGAGACACACTCAGTCTTTATTTTGACATCAAATATTTTTTTTAAATGTTTTTTGTCAAAAAAGCCACATGTGTTGCTGAATCATTGATTTGTAAAAGCAATAAAAGGAGTAAAATATCCAAGGGGGTAAGTACTTTCTATAACATTGAAAATTGAAATTGCAGAATAAACTGAAAGAATCCAAGACATGTTCAGTTATACGCTCTGATAGAAATAGTTTACTCTCCATAACTCTTTATATCTTCATGAAAAATGCAAGAACTGACCAAGCCATATTCTAAAAAGCTACACTTGCATTCCAAGTGCACTTTATATAATTTCAAAAGTCATATTTTTCTGGTTTCTAGCTGAAAAGAGACTGATTGGAAAACCCCCGCCAGTGCAGACTTTGAATCACACAAAGCCTTTGGTTAAAGTCCAGTACTTACTCTGTCTTTTCCTTATTTGTTTGTTGTTAATCCTGTTTTCTGCTCTATCTGCTTACTTAGGTTTAATTTCCTCAATTTCTAACTGGTCCCATGTTCATTTCCTCCTTGAGAATTAAGTCTTCCCTTGATTCCCTTCCCTTGACCGCAAGTAACCCTCTCTTACATTTAATTTAGTTTGTCTAATTTTGTTCTGTTTATGAATCATCTGCTTTTGAAATGTTGCTTGTTGATAAAATATTTTCTAAATTTCACACCCGCTTGCCTACACAGTTTTGTTTCCATATAAATGTTTTATGATGTTTCCTTTAATCTTTGCAAGACATAAGGCATAAGGAATTATATTCCACATTTATTTGCAAAAATATCGAACTTGATCCAAAAGCTACTGGTTTCTTTGTGTAACTTTAAGGTTGGAAACTACTTTTTGACATCATTTCTAAATATCCAAAAAATACTAAAGTTGATTTTTTTTTTTGAGAAAAATTAAATTGATTAGTTTTATTAGTACCAAATTTGGTGATTTATTTTGGTTTTCAGCAAGTTAAAATTTATTGTCTCTTGGATGAGGCCACATGAAAACTTAACTCTCTATGGCTTAAGTTTTCAATAATTTATCTCTAGTTCTGTGATAGCAAAATCTCCAAGTTTCATTCCATAAACAACAAGTTATGGCTTTTCCCATGAGTTTGCCTTTCATTCAGCCTCTCTGCTGTGAAGTTGGAGTGTTTGCTTCCAAACGCTTCAAAAAACAAATATTAAAAATGAAAACTAAGAACTTTTGTGTGGGATTTTGAAAGGTGTCCAAAGCTTGTTACAAAAACTGAAAAGAAAATAATTTCAAGGATTGTTAAGGAAACATATGTGTTTGCAGAGCACCTGAAAGCACCACCGGGAGGAAGGGTACATTTGTCAAAATTTGGCCCCTGTTTTTTTCTTAATTGCCTTTGAAATCTTAAGATAACAATCCACTGGAAACATGGAGGAAGAAAATCTGAAGCTGTTTAATTTTTATTATTCAAGCATATTTACTCAACTTTTTGGGGAAAAACTTTTGTCCATTAAGGGTCTTTCTTAAACTAACACAACAACATAATGTTCAGAATCTAAATGCAAGGATAAAACTTACATGATGCACATTGCCAAAGCTTGTATTCTGCGAGATCTCACAGAAATCAAAAGAAAAATAATCATGATAGCAGAGGAGGAAGAACGTCTGCATTCATGCGGTAGCAGAGACGAAGAGGAAAAATGGCAAACTCTGAAACTGTTTGTTATTGCTTGATTCCAACCAGCAAATCCTTTGAAACGCCAACAAAAACAATAACAGCCATATTCCTGGAACAAAGGAGCAAACGCTCTGAAGGGTGGTATTGTGTCGTAAATCAAACGGTCAGGATGGCTGTCACATGGAGTTCAAGTCTGGTCCTTTGTGAACAAAGCCTTTACGTATAAAACCGCAATACACAGTGCAGGATGTTTCAGCCTAAGTTTTCTGTCTGTCGTGTTTTCCAAGAATCCTCTCTGATATGATTTATATTGTGTCTGCAAATGATGAAAAGTTGTGTACTGCCTGAAGATAAATGTTACATTAGGTATTGGATACACAGAAGTTAGATTTTATACAAAATTCAGCAACTGCGAGCCAAAGGGTATAACCAGACAAAACTCTCTTCAGTTACAACAGGTATTTCCAAACAAGCATAACTGTCTCACAGAAAGGAAAAAAACAAGTAAAATGACAATTTTACATTTTACTTCTACAAGTAAAACGACATTTTAGAAAAACTGACAGCACAATGCAACCATGTCTGCTGAGCAGATTTTAAGGGCTTTCCCTCCATCCAGAATTTGCCATGGTATGAAAAGGGGTAGCTAACATCTCTACAGACCCCACACATCCTGGAGACTATTTAGACTTTTACCATCAGGTTGGCACCACAGAACAATGCTTGCTAAAACCAGAGAGACAGTTTTCTCCCCAAGGCTCTATTTTTATAAATGCTTAATGCCCAGATTGATACTATGCATAATTGCACTAATTCAACCTCGTCTTCCTCTTTTGAAAAATACACATACATACAAGATATTTTTATTTTGCCTTTTTAAATACTTCTATTTTAACTGTCTTAACTGAGAGCAAAGAAACTTGGTGAATAAGGGAGATTTTGATTCTAATACTTTTATATGCAAAGTAATAAAGCGGTGCAAGTACTGCTTCAGTCTTCAAACAGACGATGGAATGAACAGATCTCCGGGAGATGTTCAAAATTCGGGATATTGTTTTTCAACCCAACCCTTCTTTAAACTTTTCTACAATATTTTCTCAGAGATGTCTGCCATGTTTCTTGGTCTTCGTGATGCTGTTTATTCACTAATGTTCTCTGACAAACCTCTGAGTCCTTTCCAGCTCTATTTATGCTGAGATTAAATTACACGCAGGTGGACTATTATTGCTAACAATGTGACTTCATAAGATGATTGGTTACAGTGGATGTTCTCTAGGGGTATCCATGAAAATTAGTTTGAAAGAAAAGGCACACAATCATGCATGACTTTTACTTTTTGCATTCGTCTATCAGATTAAATCTCTACAAAAAGCAGAGGGGTTTTTGTATCTCGTGAAGAAATGTGCAAAAGTATGAATGTTTTTGTCAGGCACTTTAACATTATTTCTGTTTGAACTGATTTGTGTCATGGATATGAGACCTTCAGATTCTCTCTTTGTAGGCAGGTAAACGTGGTGAGATCAAATGCACAGTGCCCAGGATAATTTTCTCATGACTCAACGGGCAGCTCGAATTCACCTGTTCACAAAGAGAGTCCGCACCTGATCTGTGCCCTCACGCACGTAGCCTCCTTTGCTTTGCAGTGAGTCAATCTTTCTTTGTGCCACTAATGCTCTTCTCAGGACACTTTTCTCTAACTTTTCAGAGTATATTCAGTTAATGTGAAGAGTGAATACGCAGAAAAGCAACAATTCTCTATGAAATTTTTTTTAAAAATTCTAATTTATTACGTGTTTCTTGATTTCTGTGCACACATGATAGTTGTCAGCTGGCAGTGATGCGGCAATTATGAGCAAAAAGAAGAACTTTATTCACATGGGGAACTTCTCCTTAAACAATATGCTGAAAGCAAAAAGCAGCCAACTGTAGAGATCCTTGGAGAATATAAAGCTGATTTCATCCACCTTACTTATATGTAGAGTTAGGTAGAGTGGTGTTTTGAACATTTGCATGGGAGGTTTTTACCAAATGTAGCCAGAATTTGATCGACATCAAAACTACTTTTACATTTATACAGTTTTGTTTTCCACCAGAATTGTTATAGGAACACATGAGATCGTCTACCTGTGCAATCTGTGCTCAAGTCTTCAAATATCAAATATACTCAACTTGTAAAACCAAAGTTCTTGACTTTATGCTCCCAATACTTGGTATTTCTATTCCTTTTCACTGATGTTTCTTATGTATTAAAAAGATCCTGTTAAGTCATCCTGAAACTGCTTAACGGTTGATTCCTGGCTGTGTGTTTCAGGTTGCATGAATATATCAAGTCGAAATATGAATAGGAGACAACAGAGGGTGTTTTATTCACAAAGGTGAACAGATTAAGGATTACTTTGTTGCCTGACTCACCTGCTTGGAAATAAACATAGGCACGTGCTTTGGTACGTAAGACCGAATCACAAATGTTGTGATTCAAACTCAAATTTTCTAATTTGTGTTCAGCGAACATGAATCCACACTCACACATGCTCACAAGGTCAGAAACAATAAATCAGAGTCAGAAGGAGGGCCTTAGACGTTCTTCATTTACACTCAATGGGGTGTAGTTGCCACTAAATATACTATCTTGTATTAAATTGTAACATGTACATTTCAATAATGTTATAATGGTTATTATTTTATATGCATATTTTGTTTGTAGCTGTCTTTTCTTGCTTTTGTTTTTTTTTTTCATCTTTCTACAGGTCTAGAGGCAGACTTTTAGTGTGACTTGTGTTCTCTACATACTGCATTCTTTCCTCCACTCCTATCTCTTTTCCCTTTAAACTTTTTCCCTATCTTTCTTTCCTTAATTTCTGTATCCCCTACATCTGAAATAAACCCAAAGCAATTTTTTGATAAAGTTTCATATCAACTCGAACACCATGGCAAAAGCCAAAATGCTCCGCTTGTGAAAGTAAACCTGTTGGCCTCACCTTGACACTCAGAAAAGTATTCTGAGTGCCACACTGCAGGACAGGACATGTTAAAAAGATATGTCATGCTCTTGGGCACGCTCACACCCTTACTCTGTTCAGCAAGTATTGTCGTTCAGCGTGCCGTAGTTGAGCTAATGACGCAGAAACAACAGAAAAATAGCAGATTTCTCCAGTTGTCAGCAGACTATGTAGTGAAGGAAGAGCAATGGACGGAGAGCCGTAGCACAGCAGAGAGCGAAGGTGATGAACCTGTAAGGTGTGTTCAAATTTTCTAAGAAAAGCCCAGGGTTTTCTCAGAACTCCCTACCTCAACTTTAAATATTAATGAAAAGATGGAATCTGTGGTCTGTAGCTCTTTCCACCTGAAGTTAGGTTTCATTAATTTTAGATCGAAGGACAGACCATGTTAAAATTCTAGATTTGGTTTAGAACGTACTCTCTTGACTGTAGTATGTTAAGGGCGATGAGAGAGATGTTTACTTTCTCGGAGCAAACTCCATCCATCAATCCATCTATTGTCCAAACTTCTTATCCCTGCAAGATCACGGGAGGCTGGTGATTAAATCTAGAGGTCATTGGGAGAGAGGCAGAGTACACCCTGGACAGGTAGCCAGACTTGATTTGTTCATTTGCATTTAGTGCAAGAATGGCACTAGTGGGTCTATTCTTGCAGCACTCAGACAGGAAATGGGCATAAAGAGTAGGGGAGTGCAAAGTTAGAAACTGAGATCTTGGAATCAGAACTTTTAAATTCACAATCAGTTCACAACCCATTGTAATAAAATAATAATACAGCAGTAACTTGCATATAATTTATTTCATTACTGCTATTGATGCTAGTTTACACATGTATCATAACTGCATTGGCAACAAGCTAATAAAAATAAGTACAGATCAGTGTTCATGAATATACCACCTAAAGGGCTCATATTTCCAAGCAGCTGTCATGTCCGGTTAATTTAGTGTAAAAAAAACTAACAAAGAAGTAAAATAAGCTTAACGTTTTTTCTTTACTGCTCCTCATCAAATGCTTAAGTTTAGCATTAAAAGTTGCTGTTTCTCTGATGTTTTATTTTTTATGGAATCAAGGTGAGATTTTGGAACTTCCTTATTTTTGATCACCACTCAAAGTGAATGATAACTTTAAGATAAGAAATTCAGGTCTATAAGAGGAAGTGCGACAGCAGGTTGTGCACAATGACATGTTCATGTCCGGCACACTTTGCATCTTTGTTAGAGGCCTTCTGTTAAGCAAACATGCAGACGCAATACTGTATCCCTAGAGCCTGGGCTTGGGTCTGTCAAAAATCAGGTTTATTTCCTGATAAGCAAGATCTTTGATGCATCTAAACAAATGCATCAAAGACTTTCTTTCATCATGAGGAGAAAGCGGTACACTTTCTCCGCTCCTGTTGTTTTCAGTACGGCTGGTTATTAAAACCTGTGACTTACAGCATCACGAGTTAGCCTTCAGTAGCATTAACATTTCTATAAAGTCTTGTGTTATTACAATTCTTATTTTCATTGCTGTTAAGTCATAAAGTTGCTCCTTTTCTTCCTTTTTGTTGCTATGTCACCATAACATTACATTTTTAATTCATTAACTGTTTTGTTTACAGACCATAATTGTCAACATGACCCCAACTTCTCAGTTTAACCTTTGAGTAGATTCTTTTAATTTATCGGGATCAAAAAAACTAAATATCTTTCACCCATCGGCAGCATTCAGGCCTTGTTCTCGTTCCCTGGCAAAGAGTGATGTAGTTTTGCTTTTTATTGTTAGAAACCCAAACATAAACATGTCATCCTCCTTTTTAATGGCTTTGAGCGTAATTGGCTGACAGGATCTAATATTGTGCTGTGCCAAAAAGGGTTGGCTGTTGAAGTACAGGGATCTGTCCACTTCATGAATGGGACTGTGACCATCTAAGAGGTTCTCAAAGGCATCACTGGCAAAACCATGGATACCAAACTTACTCTGGACAAAAGCTCTAACCCAGACAGGGTCACAGTTACGTAGGCCTGTGTTTCTTAACAATTCTCACAGACTGTCTCTACGGACAACAGCTTCTCAGTTTGTTTGTGATTATTGCTCCATTACTTTGTTCCAGACTGCGATATCTTTTTGTCAATCCAGCAGACGGCTGACTGATGAAATTGTTTTGGGGAGAGAAGTTGTGCTGAGTTTGACTCAACTATGATTGATCAACATTAAAAACAAAAGCTTTTATTGTACTATGTTTGACTGCAATCATGCTCTTTTTTTCTCCTTTGTGCTTGAATGTGAAATTCTCACTTTTATGTGTATTTGTTCGAAAAACTGTCTTTAAATGTTTGTCACTGTTTCCACAGCTGAGCAAATCAATTTACCAGTAATTTGCTTCACTGAAAGAACAATGGATTTCTAAAGTTTATCTTGATGCTTCCTTTGTCTCCATTAGTTAGACCTGAAACCTCAGCAACCAACATGTCTCAAACTGGGACATCTATCTGACCAACCCCCAATGAACAGAGCCTATCAGGAACACCGATAACCTAGTGTTTATATGCAAGCACACTCTCCTACTGCTATTCAAAAATTCAATGTCTGTCTCTCTTTAAAGATAACCATTTCCAATGTGTCGTCACTCAAGCCTAGAGCAATACAATGGGCTCTATCTAGAGTC
This sequence comes from Alfaro cultratus, assembly GCA_903066825.1. Classification (NCBI taxonomy): domain Eukaryota; kingdom Metazoa; phylum Chordata; class Actinopteri; order Cyprinodontiformes; family Poeciliidae; genus Alfaro; species Alfaro cultratus. The sequence goes on along the minus strand of CAEFZX010000844.1, from coordinate 19,110 downwards.
AACATGAATACATGCGTATATGTACTGCTTCACTGTTCATAGTACCTCAGTGCAATAGGTGAGCTTTTATTTAACCCCTTAAAGGAACAGTCAGGACCTCATGGAGTGGGGTTCCATGAAAGGGTTGTCAACAGTTGGTACATACTGGATCTATTGAACAGAAAATCACAATGGGTTTGGAGAAGCAGGAGCTAATTCTCACACAGGAGTGAGGCTAATGGTTAGCATAACAGGGGCAGCACAAGGGGATCAAACAAATAACTTCTTTACCAACACCCTGTGAAAAACAAGACCTTTATAAATTTCTGCTGTTTTTGTATTTTTAATCAGACTGAAATATTTAACATTATTGTACACATTTTAATATCAGACAAATATAACCCCATTTATTACAAAAATGCCATTTTAAAATGAGGATTTCACTTATTATGAGCAAAAATCTGTTGAAACAGGCTGGTTCTCTGTAGAAATAATTGCCTCCTAATAACTGGTTGTACCACCCTTGGGAGCAACTCCTACCGTCACGTGTTTTGCAATAACCAACAATAGGTCTTTTACATCACTGCTGACTGCTTTTGGTGCACAACTTATTACTGAACCATTTTCATTCAGCCATTTTGGTGGGGTTACAACCCAAAACAGCCTGTTTAAGGTAATGTCACTTCATCTCACTTAGATTTAAGGCAAGATATTGAGTAGGCCTCGCATAACTCATTTTGTTTTAATTGATTCAGATGGGGGGGGTTTCTGTTTGAGCCATTAAAAGGTCGACTTATTTGGTGTGGTTCAGATAATGCTCCCTTAACCCAATTGTGTAATGTTTTGTAGGTTGTTTATAAGACCAAAATGAAGGTACTAGGGATAACATTTGTGATGGTTTAAAAACTACAAATTTCAAGCAGGGCATAAAGGACATGGAGCACAGATAGAGTAACAGGCACTTTGGTGGAAAAATCTAGCAAGAAACAATAAAAAACTGTGACTTTCTATACTGCAGGAAAAGTGGACAATAACAAAGAATGCAGGTGAGTTAAACAGGGGATTAGAAAAGAGCAAACAGAAATATTTCACATACTGATTTAAAATACAACTTACTTAGCAAGTAAAACCTTTTTACTCTAATATGAAGAAACTTTCTGATTCACTATTCTGTGGATTAATCTTGTTGAGATGTTTATATTTTTAAACACCAGTGCTATCTTTATTCATGCTCTCTTTGTTAATGGGGACAGCTAAGCAAATTAGCCAAGCACACGGAACACCAATGAAGACTTACGTAATGGTGAAAAGTTGTAACAAAGCCATGATTATAATGTGCTGAAACTGTTTCTTGGCAGAGCTGCTGCTCTCTAATTTGTTGAAAACAAATGCCAAGAATTTGCTCAGTGGTTTCCAACAAACTGGTCAGGTGATTGATCACCTGGATTTCACATGGAAGGCGTTTCCTATTTCACTTGATCTTTTCAAGGATTTTCATTTTTCAAGCCCTTATGGTGTAGCAAAACCTGATTAAAGATGCTGCAAAGCGGCCCACCTTTCATTATTCTCTTCCTTTGGAAATAGCATCAACAGTTCTTAAAGGATTTATTGATCAATTGTCACAATCTTTTTGAGCTTTAATAGTGTTTGTTTTACAAAAAAAATACAAACTATACATTAGAAAATAAAGTCAGGACATGTAAGACAATTTTGTTTTGAATGTTGCTTATTTGTTTCCTTATATTGCATTAAGTATCCCAGTCAATAATATATACCAGTGATAATATACAAATATTGACAAATTCAAACTCTTGACCATTGACCTGAATTATGAGTTTATTAAAATACTTTGCTTTGCTTGCAGACATAGGCAGCAAACGCCAACCTACCTGACAAGATTTTATTACTCAATGAGCAACTCTATAAATGAGTACCCTGGAACAAATTCACGTGGAAACACATGGGCATTGTCTCTACTTTTGTTTACTCAAGCTCTTACTTCACCAACACAAAGAATGTCCTTGTTTCTAAGAATTTGAAGTTTTTGCATAACATTCCTGCACGTGTTAGCACTGCTTTATGCTCAAAGTACAGAAACAGTGAAACTGAGCTTAGTGAAGATGATCTCAGAAATTTTAAATGATTTTTAAATAAAATCAAATTCTTTATAGTCATTGTGAAAGCATAAAGCAAAATTCAGCACACTAAAGAGCCAGGTTTTATTCTAAATTAAAATGGATAAAATACATAATAGATAGTAAACCTAGAGATAATCCTTTGAAAATTGCTTCAAGATAATGAGGTATTGTGTTTAATGTGGTGCTTTAAGTTCAATGTTTATTGTGGTAACAACTTCGGGAAAGAAACTGCACATGAATCTTGTTGGGCATGTTTTGATGGACCTGTAATGTAATTCAGAAAGCTTCAGTTCAGATAAATGATGGGCAACAACATATGAAAGGTCAAGATTATAAAAAAATATATAAAAAAATCCAAAACTTCTAATAATGATGAACAAATGGAGTAAGAGATCCAAAAACAAATCATGAAGACAGGGACACAAGAGGAACCACCATTTCCCCTCATTTAATGTCAAAAAGTTTTATTATTATTATTATTATTATTATTATTATTATTATTATTATTATTATTATTATTATTATTATACATCTGGTTTTAACTGTGTAACCAAGACAGAGACAAAAAATAATTCAAATAACCCTAAATCCAACATGAGCTGATACAGATCTCTGTCCTACAGTACATGGCGACAGTCCACTGATTACACAACGTTGTTTAGTTAGCAAGGGTTGTCACTACAAGCAGTGCTATAAAAATGTAGACATCTCTTAAGAAAAAGAAATCCAAAGCAGTTGCTTGACAAACAAACTAAAACATTTGCACCAACTGATTAAACGAGCATTTAATTTGAGTGATTCACAAGGTAAAATAAAGGCTCAGGTTCAGAAGAAATAGTTGCAGCAGAGATCTTCAACAACATAACAAGTGTGACAGGATTTAGAGAAAGCAGGAACGTGATCCAAGGGCTCTCACTGCTTTTCAGTTCTTTTCAGGTTGTGAAACTTGGAGATAAAACACATAAGTTATCATGGTCAGGTGTGGTAACAACTCAAGTTCTCAAAAGATCATGTGGCATTTCTCTACAAAACTTTTCCATATCTTGTTTGCGTTTCATGTTTAGAAAAAATCTTTTTCTGATAATTTATTATGTAATCCGTGTCTGCTCAGGAAAGCTAAGGTAGCTGTGTTTCCAATGACAATATAATTACATAATTTGACATTTCGAAAATATATGTGCAAACTCTCTTTTTTTAATAAAAATTTTGGCAATAGATTGAGGTGGTCTAGATAGATTAAATAATTTCAGAATGGAAGCAATTTTTTCCATCATACAAGTCACATGATTAACAACCAGATGTTGCCTCTAGGAAACCATGTAGAAGAAGACAACAGGAAGTAGTTTGAGGATCATGGAGCAGCATGTTTTTCATGTGGACAAACTAATTAATATGTGATTTTAATTGCTTTTCTTGTTTACTGGAAACACTGCAACTGCAAAGTTGTTTTTTCAACATTAGCGGAATATGGACTATGTTTTCTGCACATTTATAATGGAAATGCATCTAGAGTGGATGAAATGCTCTTCTACCCAAACAGTCATTTTGCAGACACACAGACATTTTCAGTGTTCATTATATTTCAGATTAAAAACAATGTATTGTCAGTTTTAGATTTGCTTCCTTCCCTGTGAGAAAAATAAATTTGTGCACTTGTTGGCACCCAGTGCCGGTGCAGCATTACTCATAGCTTTTGGCACTGTGGAGGCTTGGCACAACCCAAAAGCTAACCAGAATGAACCGACTGCTCCCAAACGAGCCAGATTCCCCACAGAAGGACTGAATGCACTTTCTTTTTTTCCCCATTATGCCTCACACATCTTTGTGAGGTTACCCATTCCCAGCAAGGCCCTAATTCACAGTGACCAATTCTGTAGCTCAGCTCACTGCTGCTGCAGAAGCGCAGTAGACCGGGCAGCTGGAAAAAAAACCTAACATGGCTCTAGAGCTCTGCTGAACTGCTGACACACTCCTTTCAATGCAGGACCCACAAAGGCTGCGTTACTGCTGCTGCTGGCCCCGAGGCTGCCAGGAATTAAGATGCCACTGAGGTGTGTGATTGTGTTTGGAACTAAATGTGTTTAATTCCTCACTAATTAAACATCCTGGAACAAAGGAGGCCAGTATATAATATCAAACTTGTAAATGTCATTGTGAATGTTTAGTGGTAAGCTTTCCCATGACCTTGTTGCCATTGTGATGTTTGGTGAGGAACTTACATTACCCAAACTTGGTGTATTGAGCTTCTAATCCATCTGTTTAAGTAGTTGTTAAAATCTCTTTAATGGATCTGATTTACAGTTTTTGCTGAAAAAGAAAAATTGTATTGATGTCACTCTGACATAAGTGGTAACGTCACCACATTCAATTTGAATTCTCAAGACCAACAAACAAATAAATACCAGAACTATCTCCTGGGTTTTGGCCAACACTCACAAAAGAGTCAAAAAGTCACCCTGAACAGGGAACACACCTACTTCTCTCTTCATCATTATCTGCAATTAGAAAAACATCACTCCATCGACTCCCTGCAGTACCTTGCAGAAAAAACTGATTGTCACACTGCATTAGTGTGAGTGTGCGGTGTTTGCTGAAGCTCATTGGAGCATCTCTGAGGTCTGGATACCCAGAGCCAAATGAGGTAAGAGGTGAACCAAGCCAAAACAGAGAACATGGAGGATCAAGGTCTTGTTCTGTGAGGTAATTAATAAAAGCTCAGCTGTGTGTGTCCATCCTGTCACTGTACACCAGCATCACACAGTAACTGAGAAGGTAGGAAAATTTGCAAATGGCAACAACTCTGTTGCTTGTCTCCGCTAAATGAATATGGCACCCATAGTAGGCCATTACAATCTGGTAAAGCATTTTGAGGCAGAAACACTGTAAGCCAACACAACTACTGTCATCATAAACTCAAATAATAACTAGAACTGCACTGTAATGTATGCAGTTGAATTTAATATGTCTCTATGATTGGATTACATTCATTTAATCTTGTATATTTCTGGCTATGAATTTCTATTTGTCTTGTAAAATCCCTTGGAAAGACATTTGTTATGCCTTAGAGCCATGCTAATAAAATTATTCATACAGAATAAGTCACACCCTCGAACAGCATATTCCATTTGACCGTCCCTTATTAGATTGATGATAAGACATAAGAAGCTGAAGGTATGACAAGAGTTGCACCAAAGAGTGTCAAGATATAATAGGTGCTATTTGCATTGTGCCTAAAGTCATGTTTAGATAGACAACTTTCTGCCAACTGGTCTGAATCTAACTGTTTGGAATTGTGTTTTAATTGCATCAAATTGGATTTACTGGATTGAATGTAGACACAATTTTTGCTGACATAAACTCAGTTGAGTCTGTTTTGCTTTTTTGTACATAAAATTAACTGAAATAGATTTTGTATTCGTGTGAGTGTGCGCATGCATGGTTGTTGGCCCTGTGTGCCTTGGGAATTGAACTGAGTGTCTCATTTGAGAGAAAATTATATCAATATATTAACAAAAAAAATAGCTACGAAAATAGAAAATTGTCAAAGCACAGCTGGAAGTTAATTAATAAATTGTGTTTTAATGGTAACAGAGGAAATTAGTTATATGCGACAATTATTTTAATGGAACTGAAAGGATAGTTTCAGTGCTTCTTGTGATCAGGCAAAGTGGTGAGAGCTTCGTAAATGTGGAGGCAAGAAACCTGAAGCGATCTGTTGTTTGCACAATGGCAATGCATTATTAATTTTGTAACCTGTGACAGAGGGAATGCCATATCATCCAGATCATTCAGGACTACACTGGCCCTGCATGGATTGTGGCATGACCAGTAACACACTGACCCTGTTTCTGCTCCTGCATAATTCACTAGTTGCTCTTTTTGTTTTTCTCTCTCTCATTTTTATGTGTGCTTGTTGATTTTGAAGCTTCTTGCTCTCTTTGCTCCTCCCTCTTTGTGTTTTGACAATTGTTAAGTACAGAGAACAAATCAGCCAGTAAGTTCTAAAACAAAATTATTAAAGGCCAGTCAAAAGTGATATTTGTTAAGAAATTGAGACATGAAACTTCCAGTATTCTCACAGAATAAAAACAGGCCGTTTTTCTCTCTTAGTTTAACTAAACACTATGCTGATGACTATTTCATGGGGATGATTGACAAATGAAAATAAGATCATATGAATGGATTATGAAATAATTGCTCTAAGATCCATTTTACTCGCATATACAGGGATATGAATAAAGTATTCAAACTCAATTTTGTAATAGAAACCAAATAAGCAAAGCTTGGCATTCATGGGAACATTCCAAAACCAAAATCACTGCTGACCAAAATTAATATGATAGGTCCCCAAAACTTTTGGAAAAACATTGAGGACAGATGAGCCAAAAGTTAAACTTTTTGAAAAGTGTGAATCTGATTACTGTATTTTTCGGACTATAAGCAGCTACTTTTTCCCCACTCTTTGAACCATGCGGCTTATAGACGGGTGCGGCTTTTCTGTGGATTTTTCTTCAACCGCCAGGGGGCTCTTTAGCAGGAAGTGAACCAATTGTCAATACTGTCAACATTTATGAGACAGGAGTTTATGTTTCTTCTTCATAATCCTTTTCGAGCATGTTAAATTTATTGTAGTCTACAAAGGTGTCTTTTGCATTCCTTGTTCATGTATATGATTTTATACTTTACTAACTAAATAAATAAATAAAACAACACTGTACAACCATGGATTAATTCACTGGTTTGTATCTGAATCATTTCTTCATACTTCTTTTGTTTCTTCCTGATTCTCTTGGGCAAAAGCGAATCTTGAGTTAAAGTGGCAATTGCCACGAAGAAGCCAAACATGTGACACTACTCTGTAATTTTAACTCTAAATATACCACTAGAATAGTGCGGAGTGATGGGTGATGCTATGTGCCATCTCAATTACCATTTTCTCAAAGATTTTGTTTTCCTAAATGTATCAGTTTTCTTTTTTGATGTCCTCTTGCAGTAAGTAAGTTTCTTTATGTTGTAATCAGTTCATCAGTTATATGACCTGTCCTCCTAGAAAAGTAGTTCTTGTTACTGGCCATATATGTTATTCATTCTCCTTTTTAAAATGAACTAATAAAATCCAAACATTTCCATTCTCTCCTTCTTCATTACGAACATGCAAGTCTCCTCCTCGCCTATTCAGTCTTTCAGTCTGACTCACTGATGAGTTCCAGGCTACCAAACATCACAAGCTCCTGTGGTCTAAAACCTCGCCACACTCTTATGCCGACAAAATGAGGAAGAAGAAACTGTGTGCGTGTAGAGCGGCATGCTACACTCTGCTGCAGCAGCCAGCATTACCAACCACAACAAAAATGAATGTTATGCAGTACATTTAAGTCTGCCACTACTTCTCTACTAATGCTAAACTAAACCAGTGGTTACAAACCACTACGCTAAGCAATCAGGAAAAGCAGAGCTCCTCTTATATCCTGACTTTAAGATCCTCATTCTTTTACATTCATTGACTTGAAATACTCTGTCTACGTCACTCATCCACCCACACATACACCCAGACGCAAGCACACGCCCACACACACACCCAGACGCACGCCCACGCCCACACACACACACACCCAGACGCACTCACACGCCCCCCCACACACACACGTTTTGTTTTTCTATCTTTACCAGGACTTTGCATTGACTTCCATTAATTTATGCAGCTTAACCTCAATCCTTACCCTAACCATCATATGTACCTAAACCTAAACCTAAACCTAACCTAAATTCACTTCACACTTCAGTCCTAAACTTAACCCCTAACCCAAAAACAACAAACAACATTTCTCTTTGTGGGCACCATTAGGAATAGACCACACACACTCTCAAGGAAGATAAATTTAGTTTGCTCATAATGAGTTAATTTACTGCTTTTTCTGGGGGATGGGAGCTTTTTGGCCCCTTGAAAGACAGTTGGCACATTTTCTTCTCTCATTTTACAGCCATTGGAAAAGTTTATTTTTTTCTTCTCCATGCTGCTTTGGTGTGATAAATGCTTTTGGATTTCATCATTTCCTTCATACCTGCCTTGATCTATCTTGATAGGTTAGTTGACTGTCACTAACCTATCAAGTAAAAGAGAAGGACAGATACTCAGAACTAGATTTCAGTGCCATAACTTTCATTGAGGTTCTAAAACTGATGGAGCTCATAGAGTAACCAGTTGATCAGCATTAACTACAGCTGGTGGTGAAGGTATTTCCTGTGACTCATCTGACTTCTGAAACACCTGCATGCAGGAAGATGTTATTTTCATATGTGGTCACTGCCTAATGCCTGTTAGCGGTAAAAACATGGCGGTGATTCCAATAAACGTATTATGCCAAAACTTTCCAAATAATGAAACAGAACCTATTCAAACATTTTACATGTGCACTTTGAATATCTTACCATCGTTTTGATGTACAACAAGGAAATAGTTGTAATCTTACAGAGACAAATCTATCTTTATGTGCAGAAGAAAAAACGTATAATTGAAGTAGTTTAATCTCACATAGAAACGTGTGTATCTGTTCTGTGACAGTAAGCTTTGGAGAGTTATTTTTAGCTCTCTTTCAAACACACTAACTTGGTGTGGTGCCAAAATATTTGTGCAGTGGCTTTTTTCCAAACATTTCCATTACAGCTTTAATTGTTGATTGTAGAAATGGACAATGTTAGGCAAGCAGGAAGGCCAATGAAAATCTGCCCTGCTTGAAAGACATATCCTCTTGTCTTATCAATTTTGACCAAAGGCAAATAAAGAGTCATGAGTCTTAGTCCTATCTCAAAAGGAAATCGAAACAACAAAAATTGTTTCACAAAAACCATGATCAAGTTTTAAAAATAAACTATTACTTTGAACAAGTGTGAGTTGCAATTAATTTGAGTGAATTCTAATTCTGACGTGCAAAACATTGTTCATTAACAGGTAATGTGTCCTTTTCTTTGTGGTTGGTACAAAATGTTGATCACATCAAAAATCTTGAGCCTTGAAGTGAGTCACAACAACACAAAATAGATACTGGAGCCTGGTTCTTCCGCACACATCACGACATGCTACCCAGCATGTCGTCATGTCAATGAGAAAAAGCCTATTATTTTGATTGGGTGTATGGGAATTGAAGTAATGAGTGTGCTTGATCTATTCAGCCATCCTGTTTCTACCGATAAGGTGGAAACACTTTAAGCTCTTGTAAATCTTATGCCAGTATTGCCACTAATGCCACTTAAAGGAACTTCAAGAGATTGTTAGAAAACAAGAAGGACCTATTCAAGTACGGCTGAGTCACAACAGTTGTAAAACTCACTTATTCAAGCACATTTTGTACATTTGTCTTCTTGTTAAAATTAACCTACCAAGCTACACATTACTTTTACATCTGGGTATACTATTTTTAAACAAATGCACAGCATTACTTTTCTTATGCTGTAAATTTGACTGTACTGAAGAGTTTCTTACTTTTTAATTTTTTATATCTTTTGAATATGTATGTTCCTGCTTACCTCAACTTATTAAGACACCTGAATTTCCCCCCTGTGGAACAATAAAGGATGATTCTATTCTATTTAGAAACAGTTCTGGTTAAATGTAAAGATCAACCACTAGACAGCCAGTATTTCTCAAGTTCTTGCTCATACAGGCTTGATAAGTATTGTGCAATACTTCCTGTGTATAGGTGTTGATATCGATGCAGTGTTCAGCCGACAGGTTAAACAACAGGATGCCCGAAATCTCCTAACCTTGTCTGTGAAGTTTATCTGCAGCAGGGAGGGGATGTCTGCTGGGGCTGAATCAGACTAAATATCCTTTTTCACAATAGTCATCCTTGCTGTGCAAACAGTAGAGGGACAAATCGGAGCGTTATAAAACAATGACAAGAAAATTGAGTAATTCTTAAACTAACAAGCAATCTTTGATGCGGGAGGCCTCTCGACCGTCATTCCTAAACTCTTTCATACAGTAAAAACAGCTCAAAAAGGCATCAAGGTGAAGGTTGGGGTTGTCTTTGAAGAAATTAATCAAAACAAACGCAAACGGACCTACCAAAGAGGAAGTTACTTCACGGCCGTCTTTGACTCCAGGAATTTTCATTGTTTCAGAGGAACAATTAACCTAGCTCCCTGAGCCATTTTAAATACCTTCCCAAGCCTGAATCAAGACAACAGCAAAGTGATTGCTTTCTTAACAGTGGACTTCAGGCTCAAGCTCAACAGGAACCACTTCAACTTTGATCTTCCTATTAATAGTAGACTACAGAGCCAAGTAAATACTCTTGGCAAAAACAACTAAATAACATTGACTAACGTCACAAATGACTCTGCATAATTTGTTTTGTGGCTGTTTGGTTTGTTATTTTTTCAAAAATAATGAGCCTGAGGGCCTAAAAGGCCTTTGAACAGACTGTAACACAATGGCACACCCAAGTGGATGAAAGCTCAAATAACAATCATTAAAACCTCAAATGGTCTGTTGCCTAAGATGCAGTTTGATGACTAATACATAGAGGTTCTTGAAGTGAACAATTGGGCAAAGCTTTATTTGTTGCAGCTGTATTCTCTGAAGTGTATTCTGTGGGTCATTCCCACAGAGCTGAATGCACACTTTAAAACAAAACATATATTAAGATACTATATTTTAACTTTGTTTTTGTGAAAGTCTTTGTATATCAGTTTGTAATACTAATCTTAAGAGTTCTAAATTAATAATTTTTATTTACTTACTTGCTCGCAGCACAGAGTGTGCACTGCTTAGGATTTTTAATGACATCGTTCCAACCACAGGCTCCAGAAATTGTGTGATCTTGGTTTTATTGGGTTTAACAGCTGCATTTGATACTGTGGATGCCGGCGTTTTAATTTCTTGCTTAGAACGCTGTATAGGTTTTCAAAGGGCTTCCCTTGGTTGAATTTAAGTTGTATCTGACAGAAAGCACATTCTGTGCATTTTCAAATTGTCCTCTGTTTGCCTTTCTTGTGGGGTCTCACAAGGCTTATTTCTTGGGTCTGTTCATTATTAATTGCTTCTGTTTCCCTTGTGCTCCACTTTTGAAAAAGTACAAATGTTCCTTTCATCTTTGTGCTGATGGCAACCAGGTATGTGTTCGCATGAAACAAGAGGAAACTATTTTATGGAGTCAATGTTTAAGTACCTAGATGAAATGAGTAGCCTAGATTTTTATCTTTTGTTTGTTTTTAAATCTTTACATGGTCTGGTTCCACCCTACCTCTCTAAACATGTGCAATTATATTTCCCTTCCCGTTTACTTCTGTTAGAAGACCATCTTTCCTGGATGGTTGAAGGGTGTGGAGGAAGCTCAGAGAAGGCATAGCATTTTCTGTGGCTCCAACGGTGTAGGTTAGTTTCATAGCACTTTCTCAAACTTGGAGAATAAAAAAGGAACCACATTAGGAAAATTATGTGAAACGCAGAACAGCAAAGAAAAACAGCAAATTTAAATAAAAGATTTTTTGAGACTGGATTTGTAACACAAAAAGTCTACATGCTGTTTGAAGCTCACAGTCAATTTACACATTGATTTTTTTCTATCCCATCCATTCCTTTTTATTCAGATAAATGTCTGATGAAATTGCTAACAAATAACACTAATATAGTATATTGTACACGTGTGAAGAAGGACTATATGCTGAAACTAATACCTCAATTTTACGTCTGTAGAGTCAAAAAGACAATTCCTGTATTTCTCAATGTAAGAAGAACACACACTTTCATAATTCCTTTTTATGTTGTTTGCTTGTGGTTACAATTAAATTTCCATGCTAAATCCTCAACCAAAATTCAACTGCCAAACAAAACAACAGTTTATTGTGATATAGGTTTTGATTGTTAAAATCATGCTCATTTTAGGATACCCTGTATCTAAGCAATCTTTAGTGACACATTGTGGTCATCCCGGGTATTACATGAGCACCTCGTTTGAACCCCACATAACAAGGCCAGCAGGTGCCAGCTGAGAAAATAAAAAGAAGAAGCAAACAGTTTACCATCTCAAAAATGTTTTTGCACTCAAAAGGTTTTATTTTCTCAGCTGGCATAAGCCAGTGAAGGATTGTCTTGTTTTTACTTAAACATAATAAAATGGTGAAGTGTAACTAGACAAATCAAGAAACTAAAGCAGAATGATGTAATTTGATAACTTCCGATATTTTGCTTCTTTGGAATATTTTTGTAGAATTAGCTTACACTACTGCTGAAAAAAAAAAACATAAATGCACAACAGCATAATTCTTTAGGGTAAATATGTTCTTCAAAGTTCTTTATTACTTACAGAAATCCTTTAAAAGATTGTCTTTGGAAGCTTAGATTGCTAAAGCACATTAAAGTTACTCTATGATGTTTCTCACTAATATAGAGCTGCTGCAGAGAACTAAATTTGACTAGCAGAGGGAAACATCTGGTGTTAATTAAGGTCACACTGCAAAATTCTTGAAACTAATCTACCAACTTGAGATAATTGGAAATGTTTCCCAAAGAGACTCCTCTTCCATGTAAGGACTCTCCAACATACTTTACAGAAATACCTCTAATGTTAACTCTTTGCCTTTTGAGGCAAAAGCTTTCTGAGATTTAAATACACTATCACCAACAACAAATTTGTAAAAAAAAAAAAAAAAAAAAAAAAAGTGTTTCATGCTATAAATCTTTGACTTTATTTCTTAGATACAGGTTCAATTTTGCGTCTGTCTGCCACAACATCAATATTATAATTCTGTGTCTGTGGCTCTAAGAATCGCCTTTGGGATTAACTGTGTTACTGGAATGATACTGTGTTCATACTGATGCTGCAAGTGAGGTACCAAGGGAGCTATGAAAGAGCAGATAAATTAACTCAGGGGCCAACCAGATAAGTCATATTCTAATAAATTATTCAGTATTTGCAAGGAAATGAATACTGTCCCTACTCATATTACAGGCAACACAATAGCGCCTCCCTGAAACATTAGAAATTTATTGTTGTCCCATTCACAGCCAAGCTGGATCATTTCCATATATACATATTGAAGACTTTGTACTTTATGTGTATAAACAACGCTAAAAACCAAAGTGCCTGAAGCTGCAGCTGTTCTGAAGCAAAATTACATGCTTAAAAATTGTGGAAATTTAAGAAATGTTTTCTTTTTCAGTAAAAAGAGGCATAGGGGGTGGTGTATATTGACATAACATGAGCAGTTCCGATTGAACTCGACGATTTCTTTTGCTTGTGCTTAGGGGCCACATAGGCTGAGGCAGATAAATAATTTTATTTGGGAAAAGGTGAATCCTGCTCAGAGGATTTTTGTTATTTTGTTTCCAGGAGTCATATTTTCAAATTATATTTAATCTACCTAAATTTAAATTTAGTGGTTCATTTTCTAGTGGAACAAAAAGTTCTTTTTTGTTTACTTGTATATCAGCAACAGCAAATTAGGTGAAAAATTCATTAGATTATATAACAACATATAATCAAACATTATCTAAAATTCAAATACAACCCACTGACATTATTTCAAGTGTTACTAATGACATTATTTTTGTTTGGATTCCAAAGACCAAATTTTAATAATGTGTGCATGTTTAATAAATAAAATGTGGCTAAAGGAATCTTTATGGGAGACTTAACGAAGCTTTAGTAATAATTTTGCATTGATTAAATTGCTAGGTTTAAAAACAACAGTTACTACACATCCAGGCTAATAACATGAGTGCTTTTGAATTTTGCTGATCAATGACCGTGATGACAGGTGCAGAAAAAGATGCAACTCTGTAAGGATGTAAAACTAGTTTTGCACACCAAAAGAATCACTTGGGGCTTACTTGGAGATAAGCACGGGAGAAAAGACCAAAAGATGAAAAAATTGTTACCAAAGAGGTAAAAGTGACATTTCCCCCTGTGCCTCTTGGGAAACGTTTTATTATCTTGCATTTTTCAGGCAGAGTGCAGCGGAAGGACAGACCTTTTATGTTGCCATGGAAACAGTAAAGTGGCGTCCATTTGACAACGGAGAGGAAGGGGCGTGGTTGCAATCAGAAGGGGTGGGATTAAACCATACTCTAATCCTATTGGTCATATTATTTTGACGTCGCCAGAATGGAATGCAAATACAAGAGTTTCTTGCTTCTACTGTTGTGCCGCTGCTGGTCTGATCGAAAGCCTATTGGGCGCACCGAGCTACCGTCCAAAATTTCAGGTAGAATAATATTTGGAGGGACAACAAGGAACCGAAAGCTAAAGCGAGGCGGGAGGCTTCAGTTTTCTTGAAAACGGTAAGGTGACAAACGTTTAACCCCGTGGAACAGAATGCCGCGGATGGCAAGGCTCTGTCACTTGTGCCTGTTTGTGTCGGAACGCGTGAGGTTAAACGGCTGTGCAAGCTAATGCCTGTCCAGGGGGCCCAAAACACAGGCATGCAGGCATGCAACGGATTCTAGCACCGAGGCTAACGCTGATATCGGTTACACGGCTGAGTCTACTGCAGGTTTCCTCATTCACACAAATTGTACCACTGTTGTAAACAAACGACACTTCATCTCTAGCTAGCATTAGCTAGTTTGGTTGTGGAATTTGTGTTGGAGTTCAGGGGAAAATAAGCTATGAATAACAACAAGCGAGTAACCGAAAGGTCTATGTATTTAGGCGAACTGCAGTTTGTTTTTTCTTTCTGTATTTCAGTTGTTTCTGTGGTGTGTTTCATTACTTAAAAGATGCTGGCTAATGTTAGCCTTAAGCTGCCTGCTTCAGAAACTTCCCTCATCTCCGCGGCCTTAGGTTCAGACGAGAAGCTGCTTTATTTGACAGATGGAGCTCACCAATGATAGAAAGGCAGTCTGCTATTAATCAGTTTATTACAATTATTACACATGTACAAAAGTCGGTTGTACACTTAGCAGGTCAGAATTATCTTAAATTGTTGTGAGGAAAAATATAAATTATTTGTTTCAGTTCTAGTTTATTGCTATACCAATAGCAGAGAGTAGATCCCATTTTATCTGTGCTGTCAGTTACAACAGTCGTGTTGAGCCTAAGACCTTCTGCAAATTAGTTTATCTGCGTTTAGCCGTTGTTTGAGGGTTAGTTTTATATTGGCAGTTCTTGCATAAGGAACCAACACATCTCAGAGTCACTTTTCTCCTTCCACAATTTGTATCTCTAATTCATACCTATGCCTTACTATAAATGAAATAGCATACCGAACTGTACTGACCCATGCCATACCACTCAGTGGAAATGAGGCCTAAGAATAAAGCCAGACTCCTGGCAACAGAAAATAGCCATGT
The DNA here is from genome assembly GCA_903066825.1 of Alfaro cultratus. NCBI lineage: Eukaryota > Metazoa > Chordata > Actinopteri > Cyprinodontiformes > Poeciliidae > Alfaro > Alfaro cultratus. The sequence continues at coordinate 3,699 of CAEFZX010000844.1, read as the reverse complement.
GTCAGGCTTTTAAGTCTGACTTTTCTGTCAGGTTTACAAGTTGGAATATTGTCCAGTTTAAAGCATTGCAAGCTGTTCTTAAGGAATAGCTGCCTTTGATCCTGGTCAAAGATAATTCTTTTTCACTTCTGTTCTCATAACAGATAAGTAAATAAGCTGTTATTAGTGTACTTATTTTTTCTATTATGAACAAGCTGATTTGTTATTCTCACAAGAGAAGAAAAAACAGACACTTTCCCCAAGTTTAAGTGAGAAATATGTTTTCCCTCACCTTTATCCCCTTTATGTCACTTATATAACCATTCATTGGATGCATATTAAATTAACAGTCTTACTTCCCAGTGTGTTTCAGTAGCCCAAATATTGCTACTTCTATTTTTGTACACAAAAGCAGAACAGTTGGAATGCTTTGGTTGGCATAATAGTCAACAGATGTTTCCAAGATGCCAGTTGTGCTTTCTTGTGAAGGTAATTACTTTATTTTTTTCTACAAAACAACTAGAATCCTCATGAATGTTTTTGGATTTAACTTTGGATTTCAAGCATTGAAACTTTACTCTGAATTTTATAAATGAGTGGAAATGTGGACATGTGAACTAAAAGCAGTTCTTGTTAGTGTAATTTTCTTTGCTTTGCTTTGCAGACGTAAACCGTGATCTGCTGCTACTGCGGGTATCCTTGAAAAGGTAAGCCAAGCCCACTTGTAGAAGAAATACCAACATAATGCTTGCACTTAGATCTTGGTTCAGCACTTTCCCCACTGTGGATTTTTCTCTGTGTCTGTGACCTTGAGGGGCCGCTCTTGCGCTTTATGGGGGTCTTTTGCTGTTTAAAGAATTAGTTATTGCAGGAGAAATGCAAAACTTCTTCCACTTTTTTGAGCAAATCTACCACTCATACAAAAAGACAGCCAAACACACCATGCTGTTTTATTAAGGTCCCAGGACTGAGCAAAACATGGAACATAAAAACTATGTACTACATACCTATGTTGTGAAAAAGGCATATAGACTAATGATTGGATTTGGCATTTGAACATAAAAAACATGTTGTTTTTACACTGTTAATTTGGAACAGAGTAACTTTTTGCAAAAGTCTTTTTTATTTTGTAAACTTAAACATCAGTCAACTTAAATATTATTCAGAAAGGTTTTTGTTTTGGTATTTACGACTACATTATACATTATATTGTTCATATATGATCATTTAATACCTGGTGTACGTGATGTGTATATATATTTGAAAGATCAGTTTGAAATTCAGTAGTTGGGTATTGCAATCAAAGAGTGAGAAATTCCCATTTTGCCTGGCAATAATACATGGAGTCTAACTGCATTAGCTGCCCAACACATAGATGAAAGGACTCAGTATGCTTAAGGTCACAAAGACTCATAATGAAAGATGAGAGATGGGACTTAAGGAGATGACAATTTAATGCCACTCGCATTGTAATTGCAATATTGAAAAATAGTACTGAGATTACAAGACTAATGTTGTGGTGCCCTATTTTGCTTGAATTGTACTTTGAAACCCATAATAATTTACCATTGGTCTTATATTATTATTCATCTTGGCGCACACCTGGCCCATTTCTTCTTCTTTGTGAGTTAAAGTTTCTCTAGATGATGCCTGGAACATGGATTAGAAATACGTCTTGATCTAAACATGCTGGTAATTGGCAAGCTTTGACTGAGCTATTTAACTGTGACACCTCAAGTTTAGAATGAAAATCTGAATTTCCCCTGTGTGTATCCCTTTCAGCCTATGTCTCCACCTTTTAGTCTGCTTCTCCCATATTTTAATAATCCAAACAATCTTTAGCATGTGTTGAATCTTTTGTTCTCTTTTTAATGAGTCCAAATTGAAAGAGCCCATGGGCATCTTTGAAGGGTGAAGTGCAAGTGTTTTGTTACCTTCACAGCATGGGGCTGCTGGAATTTTGAAGACACTCGACACACTTAACCTGGAAAGATGTCAGACTCATTTTGTGCTGGTTTATTCAGCTGTGAAGTTAAGGTCAAATTCAGTCGGATGGCTCAATTATGGGTAACCAAGCAACTTTGCCTCGAGATCTTGGGTATTTTTGTGCCTTACACAAGACACTCACATAGGCACTGTTTTGGTTACTGTTGAAATAAGTACTGCCATCTATTCAGCCTCAGGACATGCATAACTGATGGACCTATGTTTATGCATATATATGTTTTTCAGGATTCTTTAAAGGACTTCTTTTGACTTGATCAGTATTTTCGTGAAATGAAGATGTGAGGATGCTGACACATGCTTGTGTTTTTCTTTTTTTATCTTTACCTCCATTTAAAAAAAAAGGTGTTTAGTAAATCTAACAGAAAAGTATAGGCATTATTATTTAATTATACAATAAAATAATATTTTCTGACATTGTAATCTTTATGTTGTCATGAAAATTATAACTATGAGGAATTCCAAGCCTTTAATTATTATAATATATTACTATATAATTATAATTTTCAGATTACAATACATGTCAAGTAAAGGATCTTAATTAAAACTGAAATAAAAAAAACAACTGTATTCATTAGACTGGAGTTATATTCAAATATTTCCATTAATCCTTCTAATTTAGAATGATGACGTTTCTAATGACAGGACTATTTTCTTACACCATGTAAATCAGTTTGAACTCTGACCATAAAAAATAATGAGTCGGGCTGGTAGGTCCTACACACAGTCTGGATGAATATAGGCAAGAACTCACTGCCAAGACATAATTGAGGACACACATGGGTGAATCCAGCTGTAGAATTTATAAAAAATTTCCTAATTTAACAAAATAACAGTATTTTCAAGGCACATAATGCCATTTTATAGAACAATTTGTAGCTATAAAAATTCTGTGTTTTTATCAGAAACAACTCTAATCTGACTCCTTAAAATTGGCTGTTGTCTCTTTAAGAACCTCCTAACTTTTCTGTCACTCCCCCTTCTGCTCGTCATCACAATAATGCTTCTCCATGCAGTTCCTTGATGCTGTGTACAACTGTTCTTAAGAGTGTTGGAGTTTGCATAATAATGGACCTTACCAAGCTCCGCCCACATCGTCCTAGAAAATCCCACATGGCCGCAAGTCTCACAAACAAAGCCTCGCGGCGCTGTGTTTCTATGTAAACATGAGATTATTTCTGAGTCGATTAGTGCATCATTTCACAAAATATCAGCTACAACAATGGACAGAGGAACTAACAAGTTCATACGAAGCTTCACTACTTTGATGTTGTTATTTTCAGTCCTAACACTTCATTCTTCAAGCTGTTAGGAGTTGTAGAGCGAGCCTGGTAGCTACAAAAGCTAACAGATGTTAGCTTAACGTCAAAGGAAGGAGTTACTCGCTCAGTTGGTTGATTCCTCAGTTCTCTTATTAGAAAGACAGTTATGTCCGAGTTGAACAATTTGGCTCCTAATTTTTTTTAAATTAAGTAAATTCATAATTGAAATATTATGTAGAAGAAATCAGCGGAGAGTCGTGTAACTGCCTTTGCTGTCATTTAGCAGGAGCACAGTGCTAACTGGCTAATGTTAGCTCACAAGCTGAGTTTAATGGTGTTTTTTTTTTTAGAAAACTCAGCGAAAGACTTATTTACATAGCTGGTCATTTTCACTTCTAACATGGATACTTCTTTAGTTTTAAGTTTATGTTATTCCGTCTTCTAACGGTAAAAT
>CAEFZX010000841.1:0-133636 GCA_903066825.1 Alfaro cultratus | reverse complement strand
CCTGCCCCCCCCCTCATTTTTTTTATTTTGTTCTTTTCCCACCCACCCCCCCTGTTGTTTTTTTTTGCTTTAATTATTTTTTTGTTACATTTTTTTTTTTTTTTTTTTTTTTTTTTTTTTTTGCGCACAGTTGGATTGTGGCCAACAGCTCTGGCTCCAGGTTTTATTTGTGATAAAAACTGACAATAATCCTCTTGTCCTGTTTACAAAGAAACATGCAAAATATAAATTAAAGATCCTGGGCATTGCCATGGAAACAGAACTTATAAATGCAGAAAAAAGTTAAGAAGGGAAGCTGTTTAATATGCCTGCGTAAAAACTGGACTATGATGCAGCAGTCTTACACTCTTACTACTGCATGTTGCAGAGGACCTAAAAAAAAATCCTGACAGTGTTGCAAAATTAAACGCGGTCCAGAAGGATGTGCAAAATGTTGCAAGTGGCTGAAGCAGCAATGAGGGGGCGCATCACCCAAAGTAACATTCCTTCTGTGGGAGGCAGAAGCATTTAAAAAAATTATGTACAATAGAGTGTCTGCACTGTAAAAAAAAAAAAACCATGGCATTACACTCATCACGTTCATATTTAATAGATTTCCATTTGGCATTTTATTGATGGGCTTTTCACTGTTTTTTTTTTTGTTGTTTTTTTATACTCTTCAGTGATTTTTCTCTAATTTATAATCTAAAATGTCTAGACTTGTTAAAGGAACTAGATTATCCAACACAAAAAACAGCAGGTTTGTGAAAACATCCTCTGTCCCCCTGAAATTTCTCAAAAATGTTTTTATTGATACTAAAGGAGGGGCTGAATTAACAGTTGTAGAAATGTTTAATACCTCTTCAGTCTTTATTTATTATGTATTTTAAAAATAAAAATATTTTTTTGAGACAATGAAAATTAGAAATAGAGAATATGACACTACAGTTACTCTACTATTGCTCACTAGCTTTATAAATAATATACATTATTTGAGACTATTTCCATAAAATAATTTTTAATAATATCAGCTCTGCTCAGTATGAAAACATATTGGTCTAAAGATTTCCAAAGTAAAAGTAAAACATATCAAATGAAATGCTAAAATGAGTAAAGTAGCAATTATTTATTATATGTGCCCTTTTCTATTAGTGTGCTGTCAAAATGTTGTGCCCCACCAAGTTTAATTTATAAATAACTATTTTTATAATATACAGTTAGTCATTCTGTATTTTGTTTAGCAATACATCCCAAACATTGCACCCCAGTATAATGAAACATGAATGAATCACCATCCATGTACAGAAGCTGCTTGAAATGTCTTTTTTCCTGTTTTCCTTTAGTCTATCTTCTGTTTCCCTGCTCCATATTCTCTGAGCTCTGCATGCAGTTGGTTTGTTTTTTGGCTGCTGCCCCAGCATGGAGGGAATTGAGGGAGATGGGTTAAAGAGGGAGACGAGTTCATCAAACCCTGGACAACAAGTCAATTCTTCCTGATTTAACACATCAATCCCCATCTGTCCCACTTTGTTCCAACACACACCACTTTGGCTCCATCTTACACACGTTAACTTGCTCAGATGCTCATTTCAACCCTCTCTCCCTCTCCTAATTTCTGTCTTTCTCTGTACTGCAGTATAGGCAGAGAAGCAGCAGCACTAGCAGGTCTTACATAACTACCTCACTGCATTAACGAGCCCATCAGCTTCTGACTGGTACTTAAAATTACAGTTACTGTGTCCTCTTAATATGTAAGGAAGCACCATTATGACCATTTAAAATGTGCTGAAAGCAGCACGAACAGGTAAAAAGGGGCTGAATGTTATTTATTTCTTTCCTCTGGAGCAAATTATTCTTAGAGTTGCACCAATCTTATTAGTTTTTGGTAAAGCTTTATTCTGTCAATTCTGCTATCCAACATAAAAAACAGCTTTCAAAATATTTTTCTAGCCTTTCTGCTTTGAGTGGCCATTAATCATTTATCTTGTGACAGAACGTCACCCATGCAGCTGCTGTAGAAGAAGGTTTTATGAATGAAAAACAAACTACGGACTTCACACCTATCTGTTAGCATGCTAGCATTCCTAAAAGTCTTCATGTGATGTTAGAAAACATTTAACATCATCGTGAAATTAAAAACTTCCAATATTTCTAAATCCAGCATGTTCTAGACAGAGGTTGAAAGCGCATACGTGTAAAAAGAGCAGAGCTGTACTCCTTTTAACCTTCCTTGTTTCTGCTGAAAGTTTTGGCCTCGAAGAACCTGAGAAAACTGCAGACATTTCTCAACATGTTGTAAAAAGTAGTTTCCTTTTGAATAGTTTTACTTTACTTGAGCTAGGTGATTTTAAAAATATACGTTTAGTTAAATTTTTTTTTTACCTCTATTAAAATATCACATTTCTAAATTTTTTTCAATAGAGTTTCTAATAAACCATCAATATGTTGTTTACTGTTATTTTATAAAATAAAACATGTCTGAAATAAGTTTTCTGGTTTGATTGTTGAAGAAAATTTGTGCTTTGCAGAACTTTATGTTTATAAACACAATTTTTCCCAGACCAAACTGAAGTTAATTTCCACAACTTTTTATATAGAGCCCGAATTTTTAATTAAAAGCTGCTTTCATCCCAAAGCTTTTACGTTCGTAAGCTCATCAGCTGAGCCACACCGACACACTGACGCACAAAATGGTTGGAATTAGAAGGAGTCCTTTGTGGGAGTCTTTGTTTGACAAGTGCTTCAGCTTGACAAGAGGAAGTAAAGATGGAGTGATGTGAAGGAACAGGAAGATGCGGGAACGTGTGAGAAAGCGTTGTTTGTTTGCTGCCACAGCTCGTTTGTGTCTTTGGTCTGAGCCTCGTTATAACACTGAGGCTTGGTGTACGTGTATGCATTCAGAAATGTGTGTGTCGTTGCACACATAGTCTTACATAACAATCAGATGTTCAGCTGGGAGTATTGTGAAGTAATATTAGGAAGAGAGAGGAACATGGCGGAACAAATGAGTAAAGGTGAACTTGGAAGAGATGAAGTTATAAATATGTGGTTGCATTAATATTTGAGTAGATCAGTCTGATATGATACAATATGCCTTAAAAAAGGTGAAGCTCGATGAGGCATTACTTCACTTGACTGTTTTTATATTTCTACACTGACTCAGCTAATTTTCACTGTACAGTTTGCAAATTCACAACTGATTTGTACATGATGCATTGAAGGCACAAGTTTTAATCATCAAGTGTGATTCCCTTTTTAGGCGGTGAGCTTTGTCTACATGTCCGAAATCATTCCAACGGTGGATTGCGGCCTTGAATGAAATGCCTCCTTTATGGCATGTTTACTGTTGTAAACTACGTTTCCTCTTGAATTATGGAGATCTTATTAGAGGCTGATCATCACTCACAGCTACACTCCGTGCTGAGAGAGACAACTTTTGATATAGAGAGCTTTAAATAAAACTGCCAACATGGTGTGGCCATTGCTGATGGAGCTGTTTTTTTTCTCTTTTTGGGGAGTTTGGGGTGCTGTTGCCAAATGTAAGAGAGGCGTTTATGGATTATTTATGAATGCTTCACTCGCTGTCTCAAACACACACTCACTCTTGCTACTGCACACACTGTAAAAACATTAAATGCAACGAAGGTTTGCTGTTCCACATTCTTGCCAACTTAGCTGAGATTTAACAACCAGAGTAACCGCTTTCTGTCACATCTTGAACTTTATTATAAGGAAGAGTTTCCCATCACTCCATTGCTGTTTTACACTAATCAAAAAGAGACAAAAGTATTGCTCTAGTTTATTCAACTCTTGGAGGTTTGAGAAAATTAGTAAAGTTAACTCAACTTACTACTGAAAGTTATCTTTCACAAACTCACAAATTTGGTTTCAAAATCTAAAGCTTGCAAAATTTATTTGACTTAAAGAGCAGAAGATGGTAGACACAACTGAATGCGGCGCAAAATTACATTTACCTTTTTGCATTTTGATAGTTCTGCTCATGAATATCAAACTACATAACTCGCACTGTACCTGTAAATGTAAGTGACATTTTGAGTGGTCCTATAAAACAAATTTACAGCTTGTCTTCACGTCAGGATCTTGGGAAATCTGATAACGCGGCAGAATAAAGTACACCAGCAGACAGTTGTAGGCCGGATGAGGACATCCACATTCCCTCCTCCTCTTCTTCTCCTTCTTCTTAACTAATGCTGTCTTAATCTCCTTAAGCCGTCAACATGACCTACAAGTAATGATGGGCAAGTGAGAGGAGAAGCTAGAAAAACTCCTGCCAAGAACATGGAAGCTTAGCACAGTTCATCAAGCTCTTCATGGCGTTAGGAGGGCATCGTCCGGGCTCGGTTTAACCGCGGCCATTAGGAAGGTCCAAACTTTGGTTGTTTTCTCTTCACGCTCGACTCAGTCTAACCTTTCAAGTCGAACATGTGACCGCCACATGAACCACCGTGGGCCAGACCTTTTCTCCAGATGCAATGTCACAGTTGGCCTCTCTAGTCAAACAGTTAATGTCAGTGCACCCAGTCAGTGAGCGACGTGAAATGATGCAAGTCAAATCCCTGGGTGACAACATAGGCAGCAACACTCAGTCTTCTTTAATTATATACTCACCTAAAATAAAATTCTAACACAAAATTAATGATAAACTGTTTCCCTAAAAGCTTTTATGACCGAACTTGTTGTAAGGATACAACGCTACTGCCCTGAGGGTCTGGCAATGACAGAGCAACACAGCTGTCCTGAAGATGGGCCGCCTGCCCAGCTGCACCAGCTGTGCCTGTCCAACCATCGCTTAATCACCCGAGAAGGAAGAAAAGATGGGGGCTGGGAAGGGTGGAGGGTGGGGCGTAAGGATACAGAATATAAAAAGAGAAGGCTTGTGCCAAAAGTGGGAGGAAAAAATGGGTATAAAGTACTGAGGACGATGATGGTGACGCTTTTAAGAACTGAATGGTTGATAAAACAAAGAAGTAAGTGGAGGAAATGTCCAGAAGGATGAAGATGGGGTATAAAGGCGAGAGCTTTAAAAAAACGGGTGGTGGCTGTGAGGCTGATAACTCGAGGAGAAGAGATTTGTAAAAAAGGAAATAGAGCAGCTTGAGGTGAAGGAAAAATGGCCCATTCTGAAGAATGATGAAAGGCACAGAGGGCGCTGTGTGAAAGAGATGGACTGAGTGGGAGGGGAGGATGAAGTCAAGCATGTTTCAGGTCGATTTCTCTGCTGGTCAAATCAATACAGCTGCAATCAGTCTTGTAATGGCAAGAAGAGTATTCAACCACACAAAAAGCATAATGTTATTTAAAACAGCCAGTTACCTCTGTCAGATTTCCATCACCTTCTGGTCTGAGTGTAGGACATGAGGTAAGGATGAGAATAAATCGGCCTTGACCTTTCATTTAAAGTAAACATTCTGAGCACATTTCTGTTTTTCTGTTTATTGGGCTGCATAGGGCTTAATGAAAAATTAAGCACAGGGCTTGGTTTAAAGAAAAACACTGTATTGCTTGAGGGGTTTCTGAAAAACGTAAATTATTCAAACCAATTCAGATTGCTCTCAAGTCTTGGCATGAGGGCACATGAAGAGAAAAGAAACACTCAAAGTTTTAGATATGTTGATCATTAAACGTTGATGTATTGTGTTCTAGCTAGCGAAACCATTACGGTTCTCGAGTTTGTCTGAATAAACTCTTTTCTTGAGGGTGATGGTATGGATCAGGTAAAATGGCCAAGGCTGCAAAGAGAACGGTTTTAGAAATCACAAAATATGTTTATTATAAGGTGCTGCTTAATGAGGCAACATTTGTTTGACTGCCCAGTTGTTTCACTCTTTAACATGACTGCATGTGGGGTGTGCTGTGGTGGTGCAGGGGTTAAGAAAACCCACATATGGAGACCTCAGTCCTCGACGTGGCTGCCGCAGGTTCGATTCCCAGCCTGGTGACCTTTTCCACATGTCTTCCCCCTCCCTCATTACCCACATTCCTGTCAATTAACTATCAAATAAAGACCAGTACAGCCAAAAAATCTAAAAAAAAAATAAAATAAAAATGACTGCATGTAACTATTCCTGCAATTTCTTTATGGTCTTTATTGCTTCTTCTCTCTGAAAATGGGACTAACATTTTCGGTTCAGCCAACAACTCTGAGAGCGAATCATCCATCTCTCACGCAGATTTGTGCTTCACTGCTTTAAATTCAGGGCAGAGAAGATGAGTGCATTTGTCTGCATTGTTGAGGCAGGTTGTACTCTTTTTGTGCAACGCTCAGCGACAATGAGTCGACACCAAGCAGTGACTCACCGGTTTGTGAATATCAAACTTGACCATCCGCGATAACACACTTGATTGCTGAGATAAATCTGTCTAATCAATTGAAGTGACTCTTTTGCTTAACCTAATCAGTCGGTGGCCATTGATCTGAACACGTAGTCCTGGAAAACTCTGGGATTTTATTGATCTAATCAGCGTCACTTTCTTTCATTGATTTAGGTGGAAAACTCTAACTGAAGTGGACAAGTCACAGGATGTATTGCAGTGTTGTAGAAATGTTTATGCCAATTTATTTGCATAGAAATATGTGGCTCAGTGGGCTGCAAAACGTATTATTGGCCTCTTTAGTTTATAGCTGAAGTCAAAGAAACAAAGCAATTTTGTCATTGTTAGACTAATTTGTCTTCTTCAGTGTCGGAGTGAAATAAATGTTTATATAGAGAACAAAGAAGCTGCATGAAATATTTAATTTGATTTAATAATAGATTTTAGCATCCTTTCACATCTTAAAACACATCTTCATAAAATTTGACAGTAACAAAAGAATGCCAGGGTTTCTGCCTACAGCTCTGGATGTGTTTTGGTCTGCATTTTCCTCCACCTACTCTTACCTGCCTTGCCTCACCTCTTCCCATCTGTCTCCTCCGCCGGTCTGAGGGAGCTTACACGCTCCACTCGGCAACAGATCGAGACAGCTACATCCTCGCCAAATGTCATCTCGCAAGCTTTTCCCCAGACTCCTTCATGGAGAGAGGTTTTTCATGTTCTCACATGTAAGAGAGCTGCGACATGACGGCGCCGACTCCGTTCTAATGATGCTATGCGTTTGTCCAGATCGGTTGGAGCAATTATTTATCTACGTGCAAAACTATTTATATCCTTTGCACTTTGTCACATGTTGTCGTGTTGCAAACTAAATCTTGATTGTATTTTATAGGGATTCATGTGATGGACCAACAGAAAGTTGTGCATAATTCTGAAATTGATTTTTTTTTTTTCCACAAAAAGGAACTTTTTGTTCCTTCTCGAGTTATATACATATATAATATTGACGCAATTAAAGCTGCAGATCTTTTGGGTTAAGTCTGTACCAGCTGTTAGACACTGAAACATCTCCTCCTTGACTTAGACCAAGTCTGTGTGAATGGAAAAGACCTCTGGACATCAATTTTCAAGTCTTGCAACATATTCTCAATTGGACTTTGACTAGACCATTCTAATAGATGAATATGCTTTGATTCAAAGCATTCCTTTAGACCTCTGGCTGTATGTTCAGAGTCATTCTCTTGCTGGAAGGTGATGCTCCATCCCAGCCTCCTTCTGTTACTCTAACAGAATCTATCTCTGCCACCAGCATGATGCTGCCACTCCCATATGCATTCTACACTTAAGACAAAAAAGTTAAGCTTTGGTCTTTTCTGATTAGCACACCTGCTTCCAAGTGAGTTTGTGTTTCCTGTACAAAAAATTTAATTAATTGTGCACAGGCAGACAAATTAGTTTAATTGGTTGCTCTGAATTTAATTTGTGTTATCGGTGCATAAATATATAAATATTTAAATTCTCTATATCAGAGGTGTCAAACTCATTTTCATTTTCATATCAAAAATCTGAATGTTCTTACATTTATAAATGTCTATAAGGAATTTTTACGATTATTTGCTCTAATGTATGATGTTAAATGACTTTTTATTACTTGTCGTATCAGTTATGGGCTGGAACTTGAAAATAAGTACGGCTGACGCAGCAGTCACTTAAACTCGATGTTTTTGACCAATTTTGAGGAAAATTTGCTGTAAAATCAGAAAAACATCTGGAGATTTGTTGATTTTGTGTGAATTTTGCAGATTTGTGAGAAACTGTAAGGATTTCTAGATTTAATTTGGAGTCTAGAGGGCCACATAAAAAGTTACGGCGGTCCAGATTTGGCTCCCGGGCCTTGAGTTTGACACCTGTGCTCTATACATTTATATGCTATGTTGTGTTGGTGTATGACATAAAATTGATGTTTGTGAATTGAACATGATGGTAAAAGATTCAAGGGCATAAATACTTTTGTAACAACCTATGTTTTAACAGGTATAAACACTTTACAAAAATAAAACGGATGTAGACTTTAAAAAGACTTAACTCCTCTTTAATCACCTCAAGATGTCACCAGAAAAGACAGCAATACAATATAATCCACTTCTTCACTCCCCAGTTTTCGCTGCCAGCATTTTTCTATTTTGAAAACAATAATGAAACTTCACAGAAGGTGAAAAATTGGATTAAAAGTTACTAAAACTGTACATGAGCTTTATTTTGTTTACACCTCCAGTATAACTCCTGCAACTGAGTCTTTTTCCTGCTGCAATCCTTTTCGTTTGAACCCCCCAAAACCCCCATGTGGTCTGCCAGCTACGGAGCGCCGGCCTCTCTTAAAGAGTTAGCATGGTAATACCTTCAGGAATTGGAGTCAGTCAGTGAGGCCAGAGCGGAGTTAAGTCCTCTCTCTGCTCACATCAAAGGGGACAGGCCATCCACAGCAATCTCCCAGAGAGAGCCGAGGATAAAGGGAGGGGAGAGACAGAAAGGAATGGGGGCTGTCATATATTCCCTTTATCACAGGGAATTTTACAGTTCAGACCTGATTCAGCAGGGAATTTTACGAGCTGACCGTAGATGGGCAGCTTCAGTTCAAAAGCGGAGCTCTCTCTCTGCATTTCCAAAGGTGCGTGTAAGTGTGTGTGTTTGTGAAAAACTTAATTTAAAAAGGCATATTTTATCATCCTGACAGCTTATTGTTTATCAATCCGTCTCTGTGCGCGCTTATTCAAGCACTTCTGTAGCCCTCCATGCAGGCTTGCACTTTTAATTGAAAGCTTCTCCACAGGAGTGGAGACATAGATGATCAATTAATCAATTTATTCTGGGCGACAATGTTTATTGCAAGTTGTTTAATTTTTTTTAGATTGCAGCTTTTTCATTTTAATCATTGCACCATGTAAAAACATTTCTTTTTTTTTTTTTTGAAGTGGCCAGTCCACAGGATTTGCTCATGGAGACGTTTCTCATCGTGACAGATGTTGTAACCAGAGCATGACCAAGGCAAACACACAAGTTTGCTGTATTAATGAAACATGGTCTGCAGAGATTATCCATATTCTGATTTAATAGAGAGATGGTCTCACCTCGCGATAAGCCTCTTATCTGACTGGGCATCGGTTCAGGTTAAAGCACGTGATATCCCCACTGGTCTGTGTGAACACTGATCTGGACTCTTACAGGACACAGAAACCAGCCATTCATGGTATGAATTTCTCTTTGGAGCTGTTTTTATGTGTTAATATTACAAAATATCACCTGTGAGTGATCGCTTTGAAAGTTCTGACAACTTTCTTTTGATTTTCACTGGCAAAGTGAATAAAAAAAAAAGTCCTTTTGGTTTAAAGTATTTGAGATGAAAATGGGCATCAATTTATTTAGCTAGACTAAAAAAGAAAACATCACTACATTCTCAACACATGCAAAACATTTACTGTTCTTGACAATAGCTTTGAAATAAATCTAAAGTTAAGTGGGGAAAACAAAAACGTATACGATACTTTTCAAAAAAGAAAAAAATCTTTCAGTTTTATCCCTTCATCCACACACACCATGAACACAGTGAGGGACATAAGGAATTGGTAATTTCCTGATCACGTTTTGTATTTTATTTATAAATAATACTTAAATCCATTGGATTATGACTGACCTATTGCATAATATCCCAATAAAATCTAATTACAATAAACGTCTGTCGCTTAGACAGACGTTTATTCCAGATAACTAAATATTTTCAGTTCCTCACACTGGCCAGAGATTTTCATTCTGGATGTTGGATACTACTCTTCATGTATAACATGACTTTTTAATATGTTGCTTAAATAAACTTGTTTGAACAGAATATTATCACAAAACAATTTTTAGAGAGTTGATCTCCTTATCTGGTTGTAATGAGATAAAACTGATATCATCCCACCACTATAAAAAGGAGCTCCTCTCACTCTCAGCTGGGGAAATCATATTTCTCTTTTTCTCAGAAGTTATGCTATTTCCAGTCTCCCCATAGATCTGTGGCTCTTCTTTGGCATCCAGACTGAAGAGGGTGGAGACAGTAGAAACTCAAAACTATATAGGACAATTAGGAAAATATAGAAAAACTTGGTATTTACTCAGTCCAGTGTGTCTGCAGAACTGGTGATCAGTTAAATAAATGTTTAGCACATTTTCAAGTCAAATAGAGCCAGTTTGGAACTTCAGCAGCCACAAAGCTATTGTCTAAGCTATTTTAATTTCACATCTATTTGATCTGGATTACGTTTGAATGAATTTCTTACCTGCACAATACTTCAAAACCTTTATCCGGTAACATGTCACAATGTGGAAAACATTCTAATAAAGTCAGTTTTATAGCTTTCATCCCTGATTTATCTAATACTCCTTTCACGTTATTGTGGAGTTGCCTTGTTTCTAGGGCATATGAAAATACTCAGTTTGAATAATTTCTCCAGCATCGCCGTTCTGTGCATCTAAAATTGTCTGATGATTAATGTGATGTGATCTCCAGCTAAGCGGGGTTGTCATAGATTCTTTTTGGACACATTCATAAATAACTTGGAGTGGCCCTAATTAAGCCACCAAGGTACCACTGCAACAAAATCTATGTAAATGCTGCATGAATATAGCAGTTAGGAGCCTAAAGTGCCATTAACTATTTCATCTGTTACTACTTACTACTTAGTGGAAACGAGAGATTTCATATACAGCATTAAACTTTCATTCCAAGATAATTAAATCTATAAAAATTGGGGGGAAAAAATGAAGGAAACATTTCACTTATCTGTAAAATTTTTACTTTTTATCCCAATTTATTCTCGGCAGAGACTTTGAGGTACATCTTGTAGGTATCTGGTTAAACCCTCCCTAATATTCAGCTTCACAACATTTCAAATGTGGTTAGATCTGTTAGCTATCAAGCCTGTGGCATGCAGTAAACTCAAACATGTTTAAGAAACCAGTTTTTGGATGATTTTAGCAGTGACATGGTGCATTTGCAGGAAGATGAGTACAACACTAAAGTTTACTGCAGTGTTTACATGACGCTCACTTTTGTGAGGTCCTCAAGGTGCTATAGTGTTCTTAGAAAACATCTCCCCCACCATCAATCTGAGTATTGCAGCTGAAACTGAGGCTCATTAGACAGAGAAAGTATCTTGAAACATGTTTGTCCTTTTTTGGTGAAGCTTCAGTTTCCTGTTCTTTAAAGTGGCACCTGATGTCAATGTTTTGTGCATTCAGGGATGATTGTGATAAGTAGTTATTTGAGTTTCTGTGTCCTTTCTATCATCTTGATCTAGCTGCCCCTTTTCTTCTGACCTCAGATATCAGCAAGAAATTTTTCCCCACATAACTCCACTCATTGGATATTTTATCTTTTTTGGACCATTTTCTGTAATGCTGAGATAATCTCTGCAGATCAGCAGTTCCTTTTTTTTTTCCTGCCATGTTAATATTAAGGGTTAATAAATCCCCTTTCTTTCCATTTTGGTTTTGATTCCTAAATACATTGAATTTCTACCTTGTGAATTGCTGATTCCCCAATGGTGTTAAAAACCAACTGAATATGTGACCTTAATAACGTACCCAGTATGTTATCAATTCTTCACATAGGTTTCTTGAGTACATGGTATCCTACAAAATACCATGTACTTAAAATTTGCACTTTTCTGTGCACAGAAAAATACATTTATAAAGCTTTAAACTACCACATTTTGGAGAAAGGAAAACAACCTCAAAACCCTGCAAATGTTCCCTAATGCGCCATTTACGGAAAGAAAACTGGGTAATGAATTGTAAATTTTATTCATGAATTTCATTAAATATCTTAATTTTATGGCAACGCTTTTATGTCTTTCACTGTGCAACTTTTGAAACGTACATGTGGAGCAACAATGTACAGTAAAATTAAAATCTGAGGTAAAGGAGAGGTTGCCTGATCCCCAGGGAGAAGAAAATAGGGTCACATTTGCTGACACTTGCTGCTCACCATGTGCTTCTCAAACTAATCACAATCATCACTTTTTTTCTTTTTTTGGGAAGAGAAGTGCCAGCCTAATTGCAAAGTAGTCAGTGCTATACTAAATTTTATATGTGATGAAGTGTTTCCAGGAAAGAAAAGCTTCCCTCTGCAAACCAAGCAGGACCCGACCACATTATTTTTAGCCCTTCAAACTATCTTAGAGAGTTTGCCGGCTCAAACTTGCAGACAGGCGGCAGATTGTTGGCTTCACTGCTTAAAGTTCATCCCACTGAGTGTGCTCATTCAGTTTGTCACCATTGTATCAGGGATAAATCAATCAATTCTCCTTTATATCCTTGGAGGCAAGAAAGACTCTAGGAATGTCGGTGGACTGGTATCATGCATTATGGACCAACCAATTAGGAAATGGAGAAGCAGCTTCGGGTTGGGACAGGAATCTGTGGCAGATTGAAACAGGGAAGGATGACTGCACAGAGAGACAATGCATAAAGTCAGATTGATGATGTTGAAAAAAGAAGTAATGGAAAAAAAAAAAATCATTTCTATGCATGGAAAAAGAGAGGAATCAATTTGGAAAACAGAAAGCGGTTGATGCAAATGAACAACTTCAGCTTTTTCAGTATTTTGGATAGAAAAAGGTTTTGTACAGTGAAGAGGGTGCTGCTGTTTCAAAATATATAAGCACCATTAGCGCACACAGCCACAGCACAACAGCTTAAATCCACCACATCTGCTGCTCTCTTGTCGGGTAAAAGCGGACCGTTAGAAACATACCGTAGGCGAGGGGATTAAAACATGTTTAAGGGCAGGGCAGAGGTCCTGTCCACCATGCTGCAGTGTCCATTCTATCAACGCCACCTGTAGTTGTGCTGTCCCACTTTTCCGGAGGCTTTAAACCGACAGGCACACTAACACCTGTCTCCCCCGAGGGAAAGGTGAAAACAAAGGACAAGGAAACAGAGTGAGGCCGAGATGCAGAGATTGAGACGTGTAAAATGCTGACAGATGGTGAGAAGATCTTGGTCCCGAGCCACGTGGCTGTTAGTGTGTCTCAGCACGAATACGGAGGTTTGGCCTCATTAGGAGCTTGTTTGGGTTGGACCGAGCAAGGCTGCCGTGAGAGGGAGAACGAAGAGGGAGCTAGGAGGGAGCTTGAAGTGCACTGTGCATTGAAATCAGCTTGAAGGCTAATTTCTGCAAAGACTGCAAGAGAAGGACATCAAAGAAATGCGAGAAACACAAAGCTAATGGGCTCGGTCACGTGCTGGACTATTTGGGCAACCTTGGCTAAAAAGGATCATTTTAGAAACAACAGGGATTCGGAGGAAAAGGATTTGTGGAATCGTGTCTTAATAAACAAATGCATGTACGAAAAAATACAGAATTTCATTTTGCATATACATTATTTAACTTCCACTTTACCGAAAATGGGAAGGATCAAGGAGCTCATGCCAGGCCACTTAATTTTGGATATTGTGATGTAGCTAACTAAGCTGGTATTCTGCCAGATTCATCAGCCTTGTACTTTTGTTTGAGGTGCGCCAAAGCTACTATTATGCAGGCGTTACTTACCTGTGTTAAAAGGGAGAAAATAGAATAAATGCTTGTATTACAAACAAGGTTACTGAGTTTGTCCAAGAATAACTTATTTTATTTGCCAAAGGTAAGAGATGTGTTTGGAAAGGACGTGGTAACATCAGTCAGTATTTTACCTGCAGTAGACACAGTGGTCAGGGTTGTCTTAATCTGGAAAATAGAAGAGTATTGAGCTAATCGCTGGGGAATCATTCAAGTTACTTATATTTAAAAGTTTTGAACAAAATTCGCTCCGAAACCCTAACATTGAAGGCTTTCGATCTCTTAATCTTTAAGAGACTGAGCAATATCTTTTTCTTGCATGTAAATGTTCTTGAACATTAATATAGATAATAATTTGAGGTTAAAAAAAATTATAAAACTTATTTAATAGTTTCATGAGATGAGGTTTAGTTGCTCCAGTAGCTCAACAGCTTCATTTTTTTTTAAGTTCTTTTTGCATTTGTCCTGAATACATTTAATTCCTGAAGAAAAGCAGAGAAAAAACATTTGGACATGTTAACATGAAAGACTAAAGCAACACTGCCGTACATTTGTAGATGCTATAAGGACTCTTGTGTTCAAAGACAATTAAAAAATTATGCAGGCAGTAAAGTCAAAGTCCTTTTTTTTTGTACAGAACAAAGTAAGCAGGTTGCTCTTTATGCAAGTAGTGATACATAATAGTAAATTTATATATAAAATAAATTTGAAAAACATTGCAAGTCTTGTCTGGATTTACGAAAGGGTTAAAGATTGAGTTGATCTCTGATAGTCAAGATAACACATTTTCTTTATAAATTCAAGGCAGAGCTTATAGGTATTAATTTTTATACACCTATGGATATTCTGTAGACTTCTATAAAGGAGACAAAGTTCATATTCTACACACACCTGCTTTATTCACTTCCCACCTCTTTTTACATTCCTTAGGGAGCCCTTTGAAACAGTTTGTTCTTATTGGATTTCTAAGGTTTTTGCATCAATATGACCTCAAGGGCACCCTGTGGAGTTTTTGACCACCGCCAGCACTTTGTAATGCTACTTTACAAGTGGACCTACTTTTTAAACTCCATGCACAAAGCTGCAGGTGAGAAGTCACACTCCTGCCACAGTTTTTACATTATTCAGTGCTTCACAGTTGGTGAAAATGTCACACTGGCAAAGGCACACAAAAAAGATGATTTCAAAACCACCTGGGAGTTTAGAAACTTTAAAAATTATTACTGGGAGGTAATGGTAAAATACCCACAAATTGGATTTTGACTGAATTTCTGCTTTTTCAAGCAAGAAACTGGAGCTTATCACAGTAGATCCAGGTTGAGACAAGTGCCGAACATCCAGGTCACAAGACATGCCCCAAAAACACTCACATTCACTTAAAAGGTATATTTAAAATCTTATATTTGTTTTGAACTGTGGGATCACTAAGAACACTCTGAATTGAAAGACCTGCATAGATAAAATTGCACTTCAAAACTACCAGAATCCAATTTTTTCTATCTGATTTAGCTTTACATTTTGGCTGGGCAACTCTAACATGTCAATATGCTCTGATCTAAACCCTCCATCCATCTTTCCATCTTCCCTGATCAGCTTCCTTGTCCCTGAAGAAAAGCATCATCTGAGCATATTTCTACCTCATCCATTCCACTGGTGTATCCAGTTTGATCTGTAGTCTGTTTCAGGTGATGAACATTATTTTTCTCCCTCACGTCTTACATACACTAAAAAGTTAATCTGTGGTCTCATCTGACCAGAATGACTTTGTTCAGATGTTTTCTGTATTCTTTACTTGGCCAGAGGAAAACTAATAGCAGGACTTGTTGTTTTTATTCAACAATGCATTTCTTATTGAAAATCTTCCTTACACACCAGATTTGTTGAAGTCAAAACTAAAACTTGGACTGTCAAATTGATCTCCAGACTCAGCATTGGTCTCTTTTTCTTCACTTATTTATAATAATTTAAAATAATTTTAATTATGCAGAATGATTCATATTTTCCTGGTATTGCATTTCTTTTGAACTTAAATTTTCTCCTAATATTTTTAATGGTTGGAGGTAAATATTCTTCATTGGTTTTTACATCAGCTAGGGTCCCATAACTCTCCATAACTACCACAAATCCAACCTGCAAGAAAAGCTCAGTAGTACCAAGCCATATTTAACTTGAAAATTCTTAAATTTTTGGAAAGGATTTGCAATTAAATCTGCAATTAGTCTCATCTTATCTAGCAACGCCATGCAATTAATCGCAATAGGATTTTACCATCTCTTGACAGCCTTATAATTGCTGGTATAAAGACAGAAGATATTATCCTTTCTGCTCCCCCCAAACGTCTCTGATTAACAGCAGAAACAGTATCAATGCTGACACTGCAATTACCCCTAATACACCGTTCCACTGCTGACATGTCAGCTGGGACTGTAGCTTTCTCCACTGCATACTTTCTGCTCAGTTATGGACAATTTGGGACAAGCGGCTTATCCCACGGAGTATAAAAACCGAAGAATCAGCTTTTTATTTACAACTGTTGGTGGTTGTTGCTGCTGCAGCTGAATTTTCATTAAGGACGTTCATGTTTTATAGTGTATTTGGTGGATATGTACGTTGCCTCTCAAAAGTGTTAATACTCCATAAGACATTTCACATTTTGCTGCTTTATCTCCCCCCATCTCAGTGTCCATTATTAGAACCTAATGAAATAAACACAAAGAATTCTCAGAATTCTGACTTTTCTTCTCAGATTTCACCCCCAGAATTCTGACTTTTGATCTTAGAATTCAGAATTTTTTTTCTCAGAATTTACCAGAATTATTCTGACTTCTAATCTTCTGAGAAAAAAAAAAAAAAATCAGATTTTAGTTTTTTCTGTGGCCCTAATTCTCTTCCGTTGAAAACTGCTTTCATTTAATTGATAAAATATTACTATTTAGGTTCTATTTACATGTCCCTGTGGGCCACATAAAAAACTTCCTGGCGGGCCACATTTGGCCCCTGGGCCTTGAGTTTGACTCTTGTGGCATATACTTTCAGTTGACTTTAAACCTGGACTTTGACTAGACGTGATTATGATTTCACTTTCCAGCTGGAAATTGAACCTCCACCCAGTTGGCAGTCTTTAGCAGCTGTAAATTTGTTTTCTACTAGTATTGCTCTATATTTAGATCCATCATTCTTCTCATCAATCCTTCCCAGCTTCCCTGTCTTTTTGTATGGAAAAGTATCCCCATAGCATGATGCCGCCACCACCACCACTAAGGTATATCGTCTTCTTTCCCTCACAGAATTTTACATGTAGACACAAAAGTTGAACTTTTGTCCCATCGTCTTCATGATGCTGCTTGTTCTCTGATGTTCACTAATGATGCTCGTGTGGCGGCGGCGGTGGTGTCCTGCAGCTTTTAGATGTGTCTCTGCTTGAACACAGCTGAATCAAATAATGAGGACATAAATGTTAGCAGGCTTCTGTACAACTTGACAGCTTGCTGAGGAGTTATTTCAGCCATTTGATTCAGGTGTGTTGCACAAGAGATACAAGAAAAGTGATCCTCATGGCCTGTGTCACAGAACAGCCGCATTGATGCGGAAATAAAATTATGCAAAGTTCTTCTGTTGGCAATTATTTGGAGTAAATGTGACGGAATACAATTACATGGCATTTTTGTAGATTCGTATTTGCTAAAACAATTGTAAATCTGTGTCACTTCTTCCCTGTGACTAAATGTGAGATAGTTCAAAAGATATGAATACTTTTTCAATATGCCCTGTTTGTTTAGAGAGCACAGAGTAATTTTGTACCCCTGTACAAGCAAACATGCTTGTACAGGGGTACAAAATTCAATTCAGTGCTCTACAGCTGACTAAATCCCTCTTGTATTTTATACACGTCTATTTCAGCCAATGCTCTTGACGTAAAATCCTTTGCAGATAGAAGATGGAGAACAGATACGCTAAGGTGAGGTGTCACTAAAGAGGCAGATGGCTGAGACGACTAAGTTAAATACCCGAGCATATGCACAGACCTGAGTCAAAAGCACATTCAGAGAAACTTTTGAGTTCACAGAAACTTTCCAAATGGTTTCTGCTGAGAGGGGAATATTTGGGACATACTTTTTTTGTGACTGACTCCTCAGCGGATCCGACCCGATGGTGTAAATCCCTCACATCTGGTGAGGTTAAACTGAAACCATCAGTCTGTGCAGAAATAAAGTCTCTTATTTTTAAAATAGGAGACTTATTCTGGTCTATTTGTAACCTTTAAAGATGCTAACATGAGATGACAGAACAATATTCCTCAGTGAGTATTGTTTAGCTGTCCAATTCACAAGGACCAGCACCCCTCTCTCTGCTTATAAATGCAAAGATCTAAATCTTTAAACTAGCTTCATGGAGCAGAAATAACTCAAAATTTATGTTGCATTCATGTCCATTTTCTAATCAAAACCAGCACTTCCGGAATACTCCAGTACTGACTGTTTAATGCCTCTGTGTGAGATGCTTTCTCATCATCTTTTAGTTTTCATCGCCTGGAGCTTCATATTAAATCGTTTACCCATATGCTGCAGACGACTGCCAACACGCAGACACACACTCAATCCTGAGACACAATCTAATCCTTCTTTATTGTCCCAGTCCACATCTTCTCTCGCAGGGCCGCAGGAGGAAGGCTTTTATGCAAAAAGGGCCCCAGTGCGCCAACACGGAGACGCATGCGTTCATGCATATGTTCACATCTGTGTATGCAAGCACAAGCGCTTTCTACCCAGTTTGTGCCCCAGATGTAAAATGTGCTAATTGCTCGAGATTTTGCAGAGGTTTCCATTACAATCAGTCTTATCAACATCCCCTAATTTATTAATTAAACACCATTTAAAAAACATAAAATAAGTGCTCACTCCTGCCAGTTTTTGCCTCAGCCACTCCTGCTCCAACGTTGCTCAGCAGCAAGAGACTAAATGGACTAAAACTTCAGCAGTGACAAAATTTGAGAAGCATAATGTTGACATAAAGTCCTCTCCACCTGGAAATGATAAGACAGCTGTGGCAGCATGTCGCACCTTTGCAGAGCTCTAATTTGCAAATGGCCTGCAGAGACACGAGGTAAAGGGTAAAGCCTGTAAACCCAGAATATGCCTCTGCACAGGTGTATCGTGTGCTATGAAATGTGAAAAATGATATTCATATTTTCTTTACAAAAAAACTGCTTGAAGTGAAACAACAGGCTTAGAGTGCCTAATGCATGGTGAGATTAGAAAAAAATGTCTAATTTTGACATTTCATAAAGAAATTACACAATTTGAAAAGGTTTTTATACCCTGAAGACTTATCCACATTTTGTCACTCTGCAACCACAAACTTAAAAGTAGTTTACTAGATAAATATTTTATTTGTCAGACCATCAAAAGTGCATAATTGTGATGTGGAAAGAAAGCAAAGCATGGTCTTAATCTGTTTTTAAACTATCTCCATCCTCCCTGAGTCTATCTAGCCAAATTTTATGAGACAACCATATTGGATTTCAAGATTTGGCTTGGAGAGAAAACTTCTGACTTCCACAGTTGAAATTACAACGTCAGGGACTTTTTTGGTTAATTATTCCAACTTTAGCACATAATTAGCCGACATCCTTGAACTAATCTACCATAAAATACACTTAAGTTTGTGGTTATGAAGTGATAAAATGTGGAAAGAGTTCCAAGGGTGTAAAAACTACTGCAAGGAACTGAAATTGTAACATCGGGTTCATCCACTATGTTTATGTTTGCTGTTTAAATTGTAACTGACTGCATGCAGGGTGCAGTGGATTTACTTCATCAGTGTGACTGAGTTCAACAGACAGCCAGAATCTAGGTCTTCCACAGATGTGTCGGCACACTCAGTGTGCAACCACAAACCCACTGTGACTCGAGACGTGTACCAGGATCCTGTCATCCGTGGCAGCTCTGTCCATTTCGGGTCCATCGCTGAATCACAGTGAAGAAATCCTTTCCGTTACTGCTGACAAATGTAACTCATGTCAAGATTTTTCAGACACCAAAACAGACACAGTCTCCACATTCACTCACATCCTTTCTCTTCATGTCTCTGACACGACACTTTGATGGGGAAAAAAAGGAAGTCTCAGTTTTTGACCACGACAGACTGGTTTCAAAGAACTTGAGAGGACAGAATTGCTCTACGTTTTAAACACAAAACCTGTTTTTCTTTCAAAATCTCACAGTTGTTCATAATGGGCTTTTCCATTCAATTTGTGCCCCAAGTTCTCCATTTGGATGTCTTTAAAATATATTTATTGTTAAATAATAACCACTTGGCTTCTTCTATGCTATAAATCACTTAGCTAGTAAGTCAGAGGTACAACAACAGAATAGTAATAATGATGAAAATGAATTATCCTTTGTCTGCTGTGGGAGAAAATAAATAAACATCTGTGTTTGCAAAAGCTTTTTTTTATTTTTAAAGAAAGATGTGTTAAATTCTACTTTAACTTTTTCACACTTCACTGTTCTAATAAAAAATTCAACATTTAGAGCTCATAAATATATTACGCCTCTGCACTGGTTCCTTTAAAGATTCAGCTTAGAAGGTCGGCCGTTACACAAAGGCGATAAGTGTAGAATATGAACAGCATTCAAATATAACAACTGCAATAAAAAGCTATGTATGAAACTAATACCTAAAACTGCTACTTAATTGTTTCATTGCAAATGCAGTACTATCCTGCTCTATAATTAAGTGTCAAAGCGAGGAAGGGTTTTGAAGAGAAGAAAATAATTTTAAAGCGTTATTAATGAAACCATCTTAAAAAGGATTTTCAGATCACATTGAAAAAAAAAGAGAAAACCTCCTGATGAAGAGGAGGAACCACCAGAGATCGGGGAAGCATTGAGGCTTCCTTTCTCTACCGTGTAGAAAAAAGAAATAAGTTTGTAACACATGCGGAGGAAGGGTCCCCCTCAACAGATGCGGCACTTTATTAGTTTCAGGATTTTATTCTCAGAGCCAGCAGTGCATAAAGCAGAAATTCTCCAGATCATCACCTTATTATTCAGCATCTGCTCAGACTTGTCTCATCCCACATTCACATTCAGAAGCAAATGTCGCCACATGCTGAACTTGCAAAACTTCTGTTTATGTTTTGCAACAAAATGGTCTCAACTCCATGTTTTGGTCTGTTATCTCTATTCAGTGGGAGGCCACACAGTTAAGTAAGATTGATGTTATATCTTTAAACAAATATTTAAATAAACAGGCTGAAATGGCATACCGAATGAAATGGTCAGTGACTGCATTCTCTAAACGCCAAAGAAATCCTGCAAACATTGCAGGTATTTCAATTGGATTTATACCAGCCTCAGCCTCCCGAATTGTTTTTACTTGCTGTTCAAGACCAGAGATAAAGAATTGTTTATTACTGCATCACCAAAGAAATAAATGCAGTATAATAGAGGTATTCAGCTGCCCCACTTTCATTGTGAGACTGTTAAATGCTTTTGTGTTTTTAGTTGAGTCTTGAAGAAATGGAGGATTTTGAGTATTTTTCAGCGAATAATTTTTAGTTGAACAATATCAGTTTGTCCTCTTGTCATATCTGATAACAAAATATCTGTTTAGCTTGTCTTTCTTTTGCCACAAACTGATATTTGAGCCTTTTCAGCCACGTCTGCCTCTTAGTAATTCAGAGCTTGCAGTCAGATGGGGACTTTGTCTGAATTTGTTCAGTGTCTGTCAGGGTTCTAGCCAGATGCTCCAGCTTCCATGCATTCTCCAAAGACTTGCGTGTTGCTTTGGATGGGAATCACACATTGGCTTCAAGCATGAGTGTTAGCATGCATAGGCTGTCTCTTTGTGCTAAAAAGCCCTTTTAAGTGTTGGTAATCTGCCTGGGGTTTTTGTTCCTTGGACCCGCTGGGAACCCGTCAGGCCCCAACTACCCTTTGCAATAAAGCGAGTCAACTTAATAAATGAACAGATCGATGCACCAGGCGGTGGTGAAAAATCAAGCATTTCAAACACAATGTGTAAGTCACAAGGCATATTTTTTCAATCCATCAATGTTTGCTTTGAAAACACACCTGTAGAAAATAAATAAAAGCAGTCAGTGTGTTATTTTGTTTTTTTTTTTAATGGAAGAGATGCATTTGATTCCCAGGTGTTGGTGTTAATTGCTCAGTATCCATTGTTCGTCCTGCAGGGTCACGGGGGACTGGTCCCGATCTGCAGCAGTCACTGGGAGAGGGGCAGAGTACAAGCTAATGTTAGGAGAGGCAAATGTTTTATGTTTCTGAAAACGCTGCAGTGGTAAATGTTGTAATTGTTTTTATTGATGTTGTGCAATTATAGAAACATCTCATCTATAACTTTGCCTTTTAGCAAAACCCAGATTATTATTATTATTATTATTTATTTTTTACAGGGATCTGTTAAAAACTTGGGATATCCTCCCCCTGTTGAATAAAAGTTATTGAATTAAAGGTCAACTTTTTCTAAACTCCCAGGTTGGAAGCTATAATGTTGGAATGTAAGATTAATTTAAGACTTTCTTCATTTGTTTACCAGGGTTGCCAATAATTGTCAAGGGTGTCATAGATTAATTGTTGTTTTTTCCAAAATATTCTCCTGTTGGTATGATATTGCACACACAGGTGGTTCGTTACATCTGATTTGTCTCTATGGGGTCAAAACATTTAATGTAAAATGCAACAGATCCCAGTTTACAGTCAAAGAAAGTTATGGAGATTTGAATTTTAAATTGTACATTAGATTTGAAAATGACTCAAGACTTGAGAATACTGTCATCCTTGACCAAATATCTGAAAGTTTTTGAAATCTCAGGCCAAAATGATGCTGCTTCAATGGCTATAGATGTAACCAAACCTGCAATCGTAGAAGATACTGGAAACTTTAAGAAATTAGGTCACTCTATAAGATAATCTGAACTGCTGTATTCAGATGAAGTCAGTGCACAGCATCACACTGTGGGCTTTGCATTATATGGATGAGAGCAACACTTAAAGACCTGAGACGCTGAGATCCCCATGAGCAACTTTGATTTCGTTCAAATTTCCTTCAAAGCTTTGTGTCAACGGCTGCTTGAAATTTTTAAGAGCTGAGTAGCGATTCTCAGCCACTGAGATGTCAAAGAGCCATCATCCACCTCATCAGCATGTACTCTAGCTCTCTGGAAAAGACCACTGCTGTTGGTGAACAGGAGTGGGATGGAGGCAGGCACCCCATGGACACGTCCTCTTTTTATTGCACTGCAGCTGAAACATCTCTGAAATTCCTAATAGATCTCCCAGCAGTAGCCTACTTAGTGTGAAAAACAGACTCTTACATTAGAGTGTAAAGCAAAAGGGACCCTTGAACATTTTAGAGTCGGGCCACCTTGCAAACATTGTGATCAAAAAATTGATTCTTTACACAAATGAAAGCTATGAACAGTGCATCATGCAATTACCAGAAAAATCAGCGGAGCTTAAAGCGGATGAAGTTTTTCCTCCGCTGCCACCGTCAGTGAAATGTTGATTGCAGCACCGAAAGGTGCTGTGATGTGTGCTGCTGTCAGACGCTTGAGCTCCCTTGATCCTGTGTTCATGGTGCTGCATGCCAAGCAGTTGGAGAACATCCTATGGATTCTACCTAACCTTAACTTGTTGGAGTTCTTCACAACATTGCAAACCCCAGCTGAATACAGACCCTTTGTGGAGGGGATGATTAGAAAGAACAAAACGCTGTTCCCTTTTCAGCTCTGCTGCCGTCCCTGCTGTGGCAGATGACTGAGCTATGAAGAAGAAATCTGTTAGGTCTTGATGAGCTTTTGAAATCAAGTGTGATGCATGGAGCCGAAAGCGGGGGTTCATGACCACCTATGTATGCAGCCTTTCTTGCGGTCATGTCCCCTGAAATAATTAAAATGATACAATTTAGTGCCGTGAGAAAAGTATCTGCTCTCTCTCATACTTCTAGCCATGCTTAAGCATTTCAGGTTGTGAATCACATTTTAATGTTAGCTAGAGATAGGTAGAGCAAAATACAAAATATTATTTGTTTCCAGATTAATAATAAACACTCAAACCAACCTAACCCAATGTGGGGAAAAAAAAAAATCCACAAACCTTCTAACAATTTGATCCACCCTTTTCAGCAACAACTGCGTATCCCCATGTTGTTTTTTGTTGTTTTGAAATTGTGAGCTATGGATGTAATTGCTGCCCAGTTTCTTTGAGATTGTTGGATTTTGAACGATCCTTAACTGAGCCAAGTGAGACTTCAGACGTTGTTCAGGATCTTTTGTGACCTCCTTGATGAGTCGTTAGTCGTTACTTGGAGTACTGATGGTAAATCAGTCACTCCTCCTGATTCTCATTTACTTGTGACTTTTCTTAAGGTGTAATATGTTCCCCTTTCAGATATTTTGTGATTTTGTACTATCTTAAAGTAGTTCCTTTATTAATAAAGTCTAGTAGCAATTGTATCTGAGTGTAGGAAGTTAAACTGATCATGATTTAACCAGGGAACCAATTATTGTTTTCAAACAGGATCAGGTTGGTTTGGATAGTTCTTTGCCATCAGTAAATTAAGTTATCATTTAAAGACAGTATATTTGTCTATTAACAGAATTTCTTAGATGTTCTAAAACATTATACATTTTCCAAGCCCCCCCACACATCCCCGCAATAAAAACAAAAACAGAAAAAAAACAAAAAGAAGAGTTGCATAAGGAGGAAAAAACTTTTCACAGTACTGTAGTTTCTAATGTCTGAATTAACATTTCCTAATTATTCTGGTAAAACTGAAAAATACCAAAACCAAAATATAAAAAACATGGTGCATCATGAGAGCGTTCTCCCTTAAATCTGTGCTGTAACGTGTGAAAGTATTTCATCTTAGGTCGACGTGCTCATCCAACAATGTCTTGGCACAGTGCAAACCACATGAACCAAAATAACTCCAAATTTAATTATGCATATTCTACTTATGCAAGCAAAACCACAATTACTCATCAACATGGCAGCAGAATGTTGCTGATGAATCATGTGTGTTTTGTAACTCGCTCTTTCTGTTAAGCTCATCATTAACATGCATCGTGACAAATCTGAAGCAAGCATTCCTGTCCTCAACTGGTGCACACTTCATTCAGGTCACTGGTGTGTCTTGGCCAACTGATCCTAAGTAATAACACTGTAGATTTTCTTAATATAATATAATCAAAAAGACTTTTGGCAAGGAAACCTATGAGGATAAATTTAAAACAACTCTATAAAAATGCGGATTTTGGCGTTTTGATGGCCTAAAGTAGCGGCCTCTAAAGCATCCAATGTTCTCTTTGTTACAAATGGTTTAGAGGATTGTTTTTGCCCAGGTTTTTAATCTCCACCATCAAATAAGTGAATTTACAACATGGGCTTTGTATTACTTCACCCTCTACACACATTGGCACCTACACACATTGTCAGAAAACCGTAAGTTTTATTTTACTGCAGCAGCAGAGTCTTGCAATTAATCTAGGCATGTAACTCACTGGGGGAAAATACTAATTAAAAATTTTTTTTTTTTTTTGTTTCCTATCTTTTTTAAAAAAATCAATAGTGCAGCAGTTGTTGGCACCCTGTAGTTTGTATTTTGAACTC
The DNA here is from genome assembly GCA_903066825.1 of Alfaro cultratus. Lineage (NCBI taxonomy): Eukaryota > Metazoa > Chordata > Actinopteri > Cyprinodontiformes > Poeciliidae > Alfaro > Alfaro cultratus. Next base: position 108,091 of record CAEFZX010000841.1, on the reverse strand, counting down.
TCTTTTTCCAGCAGGACAGCACAGAAATCTTCTCTTTTAATTAAAATAGAGCATACAGATATCTTACAAAAGGTTAACTTCCTTTCTGATGGACCTTTTCTATGTTAAATCCGCTATAAGTTTATGTATCCATGTCATGCAGGATCTGGTTCCTACTCTCTTTGGAAGTGAGGCGGTAACCCTTGAGTGGTTGCCATAATAGAGCAATAAATGGACACACAGGACAAACAACCATGCATAAATGTACAGAAACCAATTAATCATACAGACATGTTTTTGCATTGAGAGAGGAAGTTGGAAAACCCAGAAACGTTCTACACATTCACAGAGAAAAAATGCGAACTCCAGGCAAAAAGACTGATCAAACCCAAGACTTTCTTCCTTTAAGGCAGCGGTGCTAATCACTGCCTCACCATGAAATATATATATAGCTTTTTGCACAGTTTTACCAGGAGTCCTGATAAGTGTGAAGGGAGGTGCAGTGTAATCATAATCAGAGCTGTGGTAGTGAAAATTACCGGCAAAGACTCTGATTCTGTTACGTTCTAGTATCAACATGTCTGACTTGCTCTGCGCTCATCACATGTCAGCTGAAAGATTCAAAAAGATCAGCATTGACAAGTTAATGGAAAGCACTACTCACATCAACAGAAAAACAGTATCAAGTGTCAACACTCACCAAGATGTACTGACTATTTCTCACTGAATCTTGTGAAAGAGTTGCTTCTACTGTATGTTCACAGTCTGTTTCACTTGCTGATCTTTGGGGGATATTACTCAAAGGTGGGATTTAAAATTTAAGTCTGCAAAATAAAAGTTCAGAGGTGAAGAGGATGAGAGTTTGAGAGGATGTAGAAAGTAGCGGAGGTAGGGTAGAGTAGGATTATGGGGGGCTTTTCAGTTCTGGGCAGGAAGGTAACAAGTCATTGTGGGATTTGAGTTCTGATCGGGTTCTGGACAGAACATGCAACAGAATTGTGGATGAGAATCTTAAAACAGCAAAGACCCCTGGTAATGTGCAGAATAAAGTGAATTCAGACATATGTTTATGTAGCAACACAGAGAATTCAACAAGAGAGGAAAGATGGACATGACATTAATAGTAAGATAGAGAAAAAGACACTTGAATGAATTAGACCAATTGGTCATTTGTTCTGTAATTAAAAAAAGATAATTTATGTGTCATGAAAGTGTATTTTTTGTTAACCAATAAAAGGTAAATACTTAAAACAGAAGGGATACCAAAACTGACCCCAGAGGAGCCCCAAAAGTAATTGGGAAGGGATTTTGTTAATGTGTTTAACCAAATATTGATAATTATAAAGAATGGCAAGAAACAGTTAGGGTAAGGATGAAGAATATTCTGAAAACAAATAATTAGCTGCAATCACTGGACTGTTTCTGACCTTAACTACAGATGTTGTGGAATAAGTAAAAACTTGATAAAAGTTGATCATGAAAGTGAAAACTGGGTGGAATAACAATGAGACATTCTGAATTCAAAACATCTTCAGATCATAGAAATGTGAATAGTAGACAATAAAGGTCAATGCTTTAAGCTAAGCAACAGGCTTATTTCACTCTATAATGAGGTTTAATTCAATGAGTTTCTTTGGAGTTATTGATCCATTTTGATAAAATTTTAAGGATAATATAGATGTACTGTAGTTCAAAATATTTTTGATCTTTTTTAAAAGACTAGATTTCTATGAGAATCAACTGTAAACATGTCAAAACATCCACAAGTTTCAATGATGGGATGTACTTTGCTCTTTTATGAGGTTCTATTTGCAAATCACTATTCTTCACAGCTTCTTTCCTGAAAAAAGGCTTTTGCTTACTGTTGCATCACCGGGTAGTTTGACCTTCACTGTGCAGAATGATGTATGCACAGAGTTCACACATTCATCACTTACAAGCAAGTGAAGGAAGGTGGAGGGAGTGGAGCAGAGCTGGTTTTCATGCTCACCAAAAATTGATTAATTAATTAATTCAACATGTTTGCACAGGAGCATGTTCCTGACATCATAATTCGCTGGACTCAAATTATATACAATGCAACATTGTGAAAAAAATACTGCTTTTAAAATGAGCAAGTAACTGGTTCAATTATTTATGTTTTCCAGAAAATGTAAAGATCTTGTGTAGTGCAGTGAATTATCATTGCATAGGCCAATAAATCCTGTTATAATTAAACAAAGGACCTGTCAAAATAAGAGTCAGGAGCAGAGCTCTGTGTTGCTGCTGAAATGAGAGGGAGCTCTTTTATTTATGAGTTTTGCTTTTGGCATGATGGATCTTACCACTGTCACATCTCCATCAATTTCTACATCAAACGAAGGAGAAATGTGTCCTTGAGCTTAACACCAAAGCTCAAGATGTTTTATTAAAATGTGAACTGTCCTTGCGTATTTGAAGAAATGAATTGTAGAGCAGAGGTACAGCATGTAATGCTTGTTTTAGGCAGAGCAAAGACAAAGTACAGACTCTAAGAGTGATATTCTGTCAGCTTTTTTTTTCTTTTTATCTCTCATCAGGAACAAAAACACATTTTCAATAGATTTTTGTGCTGAATTAAAATAACTTCTAAATATATCTTAGCACTAACAGTGCTAAGATATGACTTCAGTACGATTTTCATTTTCACGGTGCACAGTGATTGCACACTTAGCACTGCCAATGCTGCTGTTTTAAATATGTTTCTGTTCAATTCATTTGTTCCTCTGTTGCTCAGTGTGTCTCCCTCATAAAGCAGAAACTGTATTCTCAAAATAAGCTGAAGAACTACTCAACAGTTTTCTCATACCTGTGCTCGCTTTGCACTTTTAAACCTCTGCTGACATACAGTTAGAGGAGTCTGATGTATTTCTGATAGTATACAGAGAAATGATAAAATGTTTCTTTCAGAGGGAATAATTACCTGATTTTCAATTTGACTCAGACTTAAGTGGGAACAGATCAAATTGACTCTCTTTGTTTCTGTTTGACCATATAGTAAATGTTTAATGTGGGAAATTTTAGGATTTTGTGCTAAGAGAACAAAATTGATGTTGCACTGTTAAATAAAAAGAAGACACTATTGTGTCTCATGATGTATGTTTCACTTAAAACTGTTTCCCAGCTAATTTACTTTACATACAAAATAATTACATTTTCCAGTAAATGTTTAAATATTTACTGAACTGTCTCTGTTGTCTATCGGCAGAAGATAACAATGCAGGGAGATAGTTTAACTACATAAATAAAGTTTTAACCATACTGTCCTGCAAACTGTTCTTTCCCTATTACATGAAACGGTTAACTTTTGCAAAACATAAGAAGTTACTCTAATTCCCCAAATGGTACACATCAAATATATGAGTCAAAAAATATAATTTTTTTTACATTAAACTTTGAGTAAATTACAGAAAACGGCTTGTTGAAATTGTTTGGACTTGGCTATTGATGTGATCAGTGTTTTGATAAAAAAAGGAATAAGGGAAATGTTTTGTACTTTGGGACTGCATAACTGTGCAGAAAATGAGAGAATCCTTAGTGTGCCATTGCCTGAAACTCTAGCTTAACTTCTTAGAGGAACTTTGGGCCGCTGGGGAATTAAGTAGCCCTTTGCCTGCTGGTGACTTGGGAACACAGATGAAGCTGTAAAACGCTTTAGATGATGTTCCACCTACAGAGAAGCACCAGTTTCATGTTATCCACCTCCACCACATATTTCCTCCTGCAGAGTTAGAAATATTCAACAGGGTTTGCACATATTAGGAGATAAATTACCACTAATATGTATCATTTATTCCAAACCCTGCCTAGTAAATGCACAACTTGATCAGTTTATTTGCTTTTGTCCCTTTAACAATTTAAGCCTCCACCATTTCTGTTTATGTGACAGTGCGTCTGATTGTGCCTCATTGACCCCTGTCTGTTGCTCTGTTTTTGGCTTCATCATTTCCCTCCATCCTGCCTCTTTTTTCCTGTTTTTCCCCTGCTCTGCTGTTTAAACTGTCACAGCAGCCCGTCAGGCTCTCAGCACACAGGTAGGCTCATTATTTTGCAAGGCCAGCTGGTAATTAGCGGTACTTTAACAAGCTTGGAAATTGCTCCGAGTCCCACCCCTCTTCACCTCTTCTTTTCTCTCACCGTAGTCGCTCTCTCTCTCCTTCAGCTACACTCTCTCTACCATCCCAGCTGCTCTCTCTCGTGTTCCAGTTTCACATTGCAGCTGAAATCAGGTATCAGATAAACGCTACAGATTAAGTAGCTTTAGTTGCTGAGCCCCTGCATCCTCTTCTGATTGCTCGATTATCATGCAACCATTGTAAGGCTGTGTCCTTTAAATAAAAACAGAGGAGGAAATTTTCACTCTATCATATCATATCTTGTTTTTGTTTGTTTCAGGCGAGCCACTCTGCGCTGTTTACTTGATGCTTTACCACCTTCCTATTTCAATCTGATCTAATCTTATTGCCTTGTAACATTCTAGTATTCAGCTTCATCATGCCCCCCTCTCCTCCACCACCACCACCGCCTTGAGGCTCTGCTTGCTATGCGGCTCACACAGACCTGTCTAATTACGGTGCAATGGAAAAAACGGAGAGATGCAACAAGAAAAGAACAAGACGCATCCATTTCTCCCCACCAGTCTTTAACTTTATCTAGTCTTCTAGCTTTACCTCCTTTCATTGCACACTCACACACACACACACACACACACACACACACACACACACACACACACACACACACACACACGCACTAATGCAAACAGACTTTGAGTTGTGTGCTGGGCTCATTTCGTCCAGATGGGCGAGGAAGCTGACAACATGAGCTGTTGTCATCAGCAGATTTGAGAAACTGTTATAAAGAAAAAAAAAGAAAAGCAAAACAGGAAAGACAGGAAAAAGAAGTGTGCTTGTTTTGCTAGCTATGATTTATGGGATCAAATAGACACAGGTTACATTAGGTGAAATAAACACACCGGCTAGAAAAAGTCTTCACATTTCACACCTTTTCACATTTTATCACTCTATCCTCACAAACCTCTGCTTATTTCAGGAGATTTTGGAATAGAACCAAAATGTCCACTTTTATTTAGCAACCTTTACTCTGAAATCCCTAAATAAAATCCCATGCAATTTGCCTTAGGAACTCACCTAATTGATATAAGAGGTCCACCTTCATGTAATTTGATCCCAGGACAAATCCAGCTGTTCCTGGACGGCCTCTGAGGTTTATTAGAGAACACCAGATAGCAAAGATCATCATGTTAGCCAAGGAACACTCCTGACATTTCAGGGATACATTTAGAGAGAAGATTAAAGCAGAATTAGGTTTAAAAAACCAATATCCCAAGCTTTGAACATCTAATGGAGCACTGTTCAATTTATCACCTAAAAATAGAAGGGCCATGTTTGGGTGCAAACTAACCAAAACATGATTGTCTACCAAAACTGACAAGCTGAGCAAAGAGATCAATAAGCAGCTTAGAGGAGGTGCAGAGAGCCACATTTCAGGTAGAAAATTAACAATACTCTTAATAGTTGTGCACTCCACAAATCTGACCTTTCTGGAAGAGATGCAAGAAAAAAGAAAACGGTTATTGAAAGAAATTCATAAGAAGTTCAATTTAACATTTGGCACAAGCCAAATATGTGGAAGAAAAAGCTGTGGTCAGATTAGAGCAAAATAGTTTTTTTTTGGACAAAGAAACCACAAAAAAGTAGCAAAGTGTTAAAACAACCTTTGCTCTTCAGCTGCTGCCTCAGAGCAGGCTAAAGCAGTACTGCAAACATGTTAACTCAAAAATAGATAAAACCAACACTGTAATTTATTAACAAACTACATCCTTAGCAAAATATGGTAGTGAAAGTGTGAGACAGTGGGGGATGGTCTTCTTTAGCAGAGGCTGGTCAGAGACAGGAAGTTGGATAAATCTAAATACAGGACCAACCAGGAAGACAATGGCTTCAAAAGACGGGATTGTGGCAGGAAAATGTGTATAAACATAACATGAGTTTTCTTTGAACTATTTTGAAAACGAAATAGTTTGCAAAACTATTTAGTTTCTCTAAAAAGTGAACAGAAAGTCATGCCACACTTTCTAGATTATAAGTTTTAAAAAGCATATATAACTTTTCAGGTAGGTGTTGTATATTTAAGTACAAAGAGCCCATCATTACAAACTGAATTTTGCAGTCGTAAGACAATACAGCTCATGCAAAGTAGGGCAGTTTGTGTTATACAAATACTTTATAATCACTTTAATTAGTTTTTTGTCTCTCTCTTTCTCTTACACGTACAGCTTGGGGAGAAATGAAGAGACCACTTAGCTTCTCTGATTTTACTTTTTCTAGGTATATGTTTGAGTAAAATGAACATTGCTCTTTTATTCTAGGAACTACTGACATGTCTGAAATTCCAAGCAAACATTTAGTGTTTATTTGCAGAAAATGAGGAATGGTCAAAATAACAAAAAGATGCAGTGCTGTCAGACTTCAAATAATGCAAAGAAAACAAGTTCATATTCATTTAGAAACAACAATACTAATGTTTTAACTCAGGAAGAGTTCAGAAATCAATATTTGGTGGAATAACCAGGACGTTTTCAATGGGGTTCAGTGCAATGGCTTCTTAATTTTTTCCAGAGCTGCATATACTTTTACTTAAGTGTCCTTGAGCAACACATGTCTTTGCCACCTCGAGGGATCCTGCTGTGCTCTCAGCTCCCTCTGCTGACCTTCTAGTGCAGAAGAGACAGTGAGAAGCACAGAGTTACCCTGCAGGAATGAATGAACTCCCTTTATTAAAATGAGACGTCTTACAAGTTTCTAAAGCCCTGCTAAATGGTGTTTTCCAGTGAAGGATCCAGATGTGCGTTGAGCCTGCTCCCATTGCCTTTTGAGCTCACATGGCACCCGAGCAGCTTGGCTTCCTTGGCCTTTGTTACAGATGGGAGACCTCAATTAATTTAGGCTGCTTGGTTGGGACTGGTTGCCATGCCAATTGGTGATCAAATCACACCGCGCTTTTATAACCTCTGTTCCTCTCGTTGCTGCCGTTACGCTACATTTAGCCCAACAGGCAGCTGTTATTGTGTTTCTAAGCCTGTATTTGCTGCGAACAGATGACACGCTCTCCTAATAATGCTGCTCATTTATTTCCACAGAGGAGGACGTGTACTGTAAGTGAAACTAACCAACTGCTACATGAGAAACAGGAAAGACAAAAGCAAGACATTTTTCCCTAAGCTACCTTTTAGTGGTGTTCATTGGTAAAAAGGCCATACAACATTTTTTATTCTTTTGAATTTATTAAGATTTTGTAACATGATAGTTTGAAATTCTGCAAGAAAATCCTGGGCTCATCTGGCAAATAACATTTTTAATCAAATTTATACATCCTGTTAATGCCCTGGTTTATTTCAGGTATAATGGCTTCCTCTTAAAATGATACACGTTAGGTTCACAGGTAATTCTTAATCACCAGTAAGATCAATGTTGTCTTCCAACATTAAATGGACTCGACTAATTTAACACTTTTCAGGTCATAACAGCTACACAATGCTCTTTAGTATCGGTATATGAAAGTCACACACTTTCATACACCGATAGAAAGATCTTTAGGCTGCTTACAGTTAAGGAAGCTGGAATCAAACTTTTTGATTACAAGATGGCTACTCCTTTTATTTTAATGGGCTAAACAAACAGTAACGTTCTATACTGATAATCACAACTCAATTATGCCTAAACAGACCACAGGGGTTTTCTAGTGAGAAATGTTACATTTAGTCTGAATTTAAATTAATATGTTATGTGTTTTTGAGATGTTCTGGAAACCTATCCAGAATGTTTAACAGAAGAGTTGGATAGTAACTAGTTACATTTACTCAATTATATTTGAAAATATTTACTTTTAGGAGTATCTTTACCATCCTGAACGTTTTTTTTAATACTTTTTTGTTTTCTTTTCCTTCTTTTGCTCTTTCCTTTGGTTTGATGTTTTGTTGCATTTCCTTCTAAATCATGTAAAGCACTTTGAATCGCCTTGTTGCTGAAAATGTGCTTTATAAATAAGATTACCTTACTTTACCTTTTTACTTTTGCATAATTTTATTAGGACGTATAGCTACTCTTACTTGAGTAAATTTTCTGAAACCAGAAAACCAAAAAATCACCAGACACACATTTGCAGTTTGTGTTACATATATTTTATAGTGAAAGAAACTGATTTGAAATAATATTTTTTTTTGCATGTTTTTTTTGTTATTTATATTAATTTTCTTCCTTAAAATATCAAAAATTCTTTAACTTTATGCTTTTGTCCATTATGTAATTTTTAAATATTAAATGATTTATAATTTTATTGGTTACTCAGTAATTGAGTAGACTTTTTACCAAATACACTCTTGCGTAATTTTACTTTTACTTGAGAAAAATATGTAGTAGTGCTACTTTTACTTGAGTAAAATATTTGAGTATCTCCCCACCTCTGTTTGACAGTGATGTTTCACTCATTGAAAGAAAATATAAAGAAACTAGCTCATCAGGAAATGGATTATAACATAACCAGTAACAGCAGTGAGGTCACCACTGCCTCACTGCTGTTACTGGCGGCAGAAGGAAATGCTTAGGGTGTGCATGTAGGCGCGCGTGTGTGTGTGTTTGTTTTTCACAGGGATTGCAGAAGTGCTAAAGATGGAGGTTAAGGTTGAGCTAATGGTCGTTAAAGGCTCCACTGTTTATCTTGTCCTTGTCAAAATGAAATATAATCCCCCGCGCCCCCGTGAATGTGGCAGTAGCTGTGTGTTATTGCAGTGGTCTTGGTTGTCCGCTCACCTCTGAAAGCTGAATTCCCGTGTAGCCACCGCAGCGGATCATTGGGAAATTTAATTACCCATCTGAAAGCGCTTTCAATCAGACAGATTACTCGCTCTGTCTTTGTGTGTGGGTGTGTGCATCTTTTTGCTCTGTATGAGTGTGCATCAGGGTGTGTTTTTCTGTTTTAATGGTCAATGTTTTTGGGTGTGTTAGCACAAGCTGCCCACTGAGCACCTCGCCAGGGAGCCCCGAGAGGCAACACACGAACATAAACAGAGCTATTTTAAAAAAAGAGGCTCTTTTCTCACACAAGTGAGAGTAAGATTAATGGAGGTTGTATATGATCGATTTTCATCATGCAGAGACACGTTTCTCACAAAGAAAATCAAAAGAATACTGAACCTTTGATAATGAAGGACTCCTTTCAGCTTGTTTAGTAGCATTGCATGGTACCCACACATTCTCACAAAGCAATATATTCTTTTTATAAGGAATAGCAATTTATTCCTTCCTTCTTGATTTGTTTAAGCCTTTTGCTAATAAAAAATATGTGGATTAATGATGTATTTAAGCAACTTTTTTAGCTTAAATTATGCTAAAACTGTCATGTTCTGTGTTTTTCCTGTGTATTTATTTTGAGTCTCTGTGTCCTTTGTGCTCTCTGTGTTGTCCTGTCTCCCCTGATTACTCCCAGGTGTGTCTTGTTCCCTTGATTGCCCTCAGTGTGTTTAGTCCCACCTGTGTCCTTTGTTCCTCTTCAGGTCCTCGTCTTGTCTGACGTCATTCTGTTTTGCCTGTCGTGCTGTCCACGCGTGTTACCTGTTGCTACCGGTGTTGAGCCCTGGTTTCCGCTCAGCCGTGCTGCCAGTTTGTTGTGGACCATTTTGGATTATGCTGTCATTAAATCATCATTTTCACTTCATCCTGGGTCTCCCGCCTGCTGCCTCACCACCTCACACCACAAGTCTTGACAAAAACTCTGACTAGTTAAAATTTTGAGCTGGAAATGTAGAGCTTCATCAAATCCAGATCAACCCTGACAGCCTATAGATCTGTAGGCATGCATGGATTTACATCTGGTTAATACCTGCTGTTCCTGCCATCACAAAAATATTCTTATTCCATAACCTAAGTGCATGCATTGATGAAAGACAGGTTGTTTTTGGAAAACATCTTAATTTTTTGTAATTTTCAGGCTCAAGAGCCACTCACCAGTTGGTAAGGGCAGAATGTAAACAAGAAATTTTTGCTCAATAATATCTAAAAATAAATAAGGTAAAGCCAACCTGTGCAGTAAAAGTTCAGGTTGCTTGATTCTAGACAATTTTTTGTACTATCAAAATTATTTTGGACAGTTTTAAAATAGATAGTTGTAAATCTGTGTCTGTTGCAACTGTAAGTTCAAAGATGAATCGAAAACTATATATTTTTCCACATAACTCAGAGGAACCCTGTAATCAGAGCAGCTCACTCTCACGCCGGCCTGTGAGCTCTCTCTCTCTCTTTCTCCTTGCATAGCAAAAAGAGAGAGAGAGAGAGAGAAAAATCTCCTTTAAGTTAGTTCAGCATTTCATCCCTGTTTTTCTCCAACTTTTTTTTTTTAAGTTTGACTGGATAAAAATAAACAAATTATTAAATTAAGCTGCTTATGTGTAATCACCCAATTTTCAGGGACCATATGTTGATGATTCAACTTCTAAAAAAAAAGAAAAAAAGAAAAAGTGAAGAAGCAAAAGCTGAACCTGGCAGGCCTAAACTGAGTAAGCTCCAATTGCCTCATTGCCCGGGCACCAATGCATACAGTAAGCTCATGTGAGAGGAGATGGAACGGACGGCGGCTGGCAGTATGAAAATACTTTTTGCACCGTCACAGGCCGGATTACTCTCAGATGAAATTCAGGAATATGAAATCTCCTCGCCATGCCCAACTGATCCATGGTTCGCCTGCTGCTCTTGCACCCCTCAGTTGCCTTGGGCGCACACAGAAACAGTGCAGATCAAAGGGTGAGCTAATGCGCAATGTTGCAACAAGATTTTAAACAAGATTGTTCACGACTTCTCATCTGACAGAATACCGTCATCTCATGACACAGTCAGAGCAAGAAACGCGTTCACCCTGGCTGTAAAGTTTCCGCTGGAGGAATACGAACGCATTCACATCCGCTGAGGAAGTTATAAGCTCCGAGTGACGCAAGAGATAGTGGGCAGAAAAAACACATACAAGAGTGAAAAAAACATTTGTGAGAAACGGATTTTTAAGCAAAGGAGGTTAAAAACATCAGAGAGATTTTGAGAGAAAGTTGCACTCAAAATTCCTTCTTAGTGATTTTTAGGATTCAAATTCTCTGGATTTTTCTAACAAGTGCTTGCTTTTTAAGATTCTCGACGTAAATGAGGATCATCATTAAAATGATGCTGCACTAGACTCTTCTTTTTCATTCCTCAGGAGAGTTAAAATAACTCCTAGAGGTATGCTTACCCCAGTTTGGGAGTCTTAGTATAACATGCAATATGTTCTTCTGTCAAGAAAGAGAAAGTCCTCAAAAGGGCTGAATGCCAGAGTCTTACACTCTTCAAAAAATGTAAAACTGTGAGCCATGACATATTCTGCCAGATTTGAAATTCTCTCATTTTAGCAATTGGAGAAAAACATTCACAGTTGGTTTGCCAATTTCACATAAACAGAACATGTTTTGGTAAAGACAGCTTCCTGTACATACCGGGATTAAAGCCTGAATCACTGATGAAGTGATGAAGAGCATTAATTATTCATTGAAATTACAAATTCACTTTCTAGTCACTTTATTTGCAGTTTTACATACACTTAATTTCCTGTTAAAATCCGAACATTTAATCAAAAGCTATTTGTGTGGTTGACAGTTAAGACAGTGAGGATAAAGGCATCTCAGGCCAGATCTGTGGCATAAAGACAAAGCAGAGGACATTTAAGGATAAAGATTTACCTAATTTTCATTCTCCAACAGAATCTTCTGCATAATTCACAACTAAACTTAACTTTCACTTTTACAGATGTTTATTTTTCTGACAGATTTTTCAAACAATTACAGATTTGACATGAAAACTTTGCAATTATTATTTCTAAACTCATGGGTCTTTCCCTTTTCGCTCTTTTTTTGGCCATCTGCCTGCAGCAGAACTCAACAGTAGTGAAGCGTTGTTCACATTCTGGACAGTTGTGATGACGTGACATAACTGTATCCACGTGCTCATGTGTAGCTTCTTGTTATTGTGCGCTGTAATTATCCACTGTTGTCCTTTCACATCTGACATCCAGTATGACACTGCATTCATTTGCGTGCTCTGACTGTACATTCATTTAACATATACAGTCAGGGACTGTCACAGTTAACAAATTGAGTTTGATGTTGATAAATGAGTCATATCACTGCAGGTTTCTGTCGCCGCAAGCTTCTTCTGTGAAAACAAATGTTTGAGATTTCAACTTTTGCACAAAAGCCGAACATGAAAATGTCATACAAAAATAATTTTGAAAATATGTCATAGAAAGAGATTAAATATATGTACATTCATATATGAAAACTCATATTTTGGCATGATTTCATTTATGAAATATGTCAGTTCCCTCTCAATATGTTGGTTTATATATGCAATACTCAGCTATATGACAAATGATAGCTTTTTTAGCACATTGCCTCACAGAATTTGTATTCATTTTCTTTAAATGATCCCATAAAGATTAAAGTAAAGCCATAGTTAGACTTACATAGGAGATACCTTTCTTCTGGGGGAGAAAAATGTCATCAATGAAGCCTTTGTTTTATAGACCAATTATGTTTTCCCAACCTGGAAAGGTTTATTGCATAATATGCAGGAAGCGGCATGATTGATTAAAACTGCGTGTAAAAAAGTGCTTGTCACAACAGACACTAAAGCACTTAAAAAGTAAAGTGCATAATTGTTGTGGTCTGATAGTTATTTTTAACATCATCATGTCATCATCAAAACATTTCCCTGGAAAGATATGGTCGCTTTCTCTAAAGTTGGGAAGATTTCTAATTTGACTCCAAACATTTGGTTATCTGAAGAGAGATTCTAGGAACTTAATATTTAGCACTTTGGGGATTTAGTCCATTTTTATAGTCAAATACTCAAACACTTGCTTATAGAGAAGAAAAGGGAAAAGAGAATAAGCTGGAAATGCAAAAGTATCATTCTTGTAACAGCTTTAGATATAAATAACTCGAGGTTTTGTCAAAGTGACCATGTATTTGTGTAAATGGATATTTAAAGAAACATTTTGCAATTCTAAATTACATTGTCAATTTAAATAAATCCATTTCCCCTGAAAATGATGCAAAGGTTAAAGCAGTACAGTCTAACATTTTACTAATAAAACATTTCTATCTCTGGACAAATAGTTAAATTTACTGCAGATTCCTGCTTTATCATACTTCCAATCTTCATTATTGTTTAAAATGACTGAGCCCAGTTTTATAAAGTTTATACTGAAAACTTTGCCATTTTAATGTTATGTGTATAACGTGTGTCTAGTGCTGCCCAGTTGTCGTTGGAGCTGGATGTTTTCCACAGTCAAAACAGCGAGAATCAAATTGTCAGTCCACCGAAGCTCTAGTGATTGTGAGCCTCTCAGATGCACTGACTTTAAAGTGTTAACCAATGCTCAGCTAATGTTCATTCTCCTTTGCATAAGCTCTAGATGCACATGGATGCAGATCGCTGAGTACGACCTGAACATTCAGCCCTATACTGTGGAGGTGTGCAGCACCATTAAAGAACATGTGCTTCTCAAATCCACACTGTGAAGCACAATTATCATAATCTCCTTCCGTGTCAATGAATGAAGGCTGGAATTTGGGATTATGCTGGTAGTGCACGTCTAGTTCACAGCTCGATGCTCCACATTAACAATAATTACTGAAATGCTCATTGTAGCATATTTTCTCAAGGCCATATACCCTCCAACTCTGAAGCACTTAATTAAAGTCTCATAATAATGAGTTTATGTGACTCCTACACATTTGTTTTGGCACTGGTTGTCCTGCTTTGATACTGTTTAACAGACAAACGTTCAGGGTTTTAAGGTGCTTTGAGCTTTTGTTTTGGAACGTTGTTAGCGAGGTGTTTTATTGGACACAAATAAAACAGGTGGACAAAAATGTGAAATACAGATCAAAAGAATCAGTGGCTGTAATCCAAAAAAGACAGTTGAAACAATGTGTCCTTTTTTGATAATCCAGAATTTTCAATGTCTTGAATTTATCAATTTACCATTGCCATCTTGGAAATTTTATATCAACAAGAAGCCATACTTATAGATGCACTACTGGACGACGATAACTGTGAGTTTTGCTTAATTATATTTAAACTAGCCAGCAACATTTAAATAAAAAGGAAATTTGAGAGTCTTAGAAACATGCTCAATTCAGGGGTCAAAAGATTTTGGTAAAATTGATTTGTGATTTTATACCATTTGGCACAAACATAAAGAAGCATCGTTACAATACCAGCTTGATTTATAAAGCACTTTAAAACACCCACATCTGAAACAAAGTGCTGCACATAGAAAAGATGTATATTAAAAGACAAACGCATTATGCATCCAATTCACATGGGGTTTTGTAAATTACTTCAAATCGTTACCGCATTATTATTTAGACCTCAGTTTCTCACTGTTTCAAACTCCTCTTTGTTCTTAACATCTTTCTTCTCTTTTCTTTTTTCCTCTCTTTTGTTTTCTTTTCTTTTCTTTTCTTCCTTCTTTGACCACCCAGTAACCTACTGCATGTCACACTTTATTAAACAAACATGTAGTGTGCACAGGGGCAGCTAAGCGCCAATGGGTTTCCACAGCTTATAATCTTATAATCTTCCTAAAAGCCCAGCATATTAACATGTTTGTCCTTCTGTGATGCTTTCAAATAACCTTTTAGTGTCCAGAGATAAAGTTGTGATGTCAGTAATATTTACTAAAACAAAGGGAAACAACATAAAAAAACACTCCTTGTTTGGAGTTGTCCTTCATATTTTACAGGAACTAATTTAAGTTCTTTAGCAGAATCAGCATAAACTCTTTATGTTCCTGGATTCCTGTTATAATAGAAACTTTCTGCATAAATATTGAACGTAATGTTTGGTATACCAAGTAATTTTACTTCAAGATCGTCTATTATTTCCTTTCTTGTTTAAGGCTAAACATTTTCTCAAAACAATGTTCATTTTATATACTCAGCTGAAAAGTAATACACATTTTATGAGTTGCATTTGACTCTCCTGTTATTTTGTAAATCTTTTATGTGCTTTTCTGTGATGAGCCTGCAGCTTTTAAGGATTTATCTAATATGCTGCAATCACAAGACTTTGCACAGTTTTAATGCCTCATAGAGAAACCTGCTCCAAAATGACATCATCATCCTAACTACAGATTAAAAAGTGAAAAATGCATTGTAAAGCTGAAAATCGTATGTATACCAATTCTTCTTCCTGATGGCTTCGTCTGTTTTATTGTTAGCGTTTTCCCTGCACTTCTACACGTCTACAATCTCCATTTTCAACCTGCTCTGATTTCTGCCTCTACCTTGCTGCGAGTAGAAAGCATGCTGTACTAAATCCTATTTTCCCTCTATTGCTGATAACCTCTTACCTTGGCTAAGCCAGGAAACAGCCCTACGAGAAATGAAACATGAAGCCAGTTATTTGATGCCTTTCTACTTATCTGTGCGCAGTAACATTCATAAAACCCCAGGGAGACACTTGCAGACATACACGTAATGATTTAAGCACCAACCTCTACACTTGAATGACTGCGAGATTGACCATTTAACATGAAGATGATCCTGTGACCCTGAAGTAACACATCTACTCTTTCACACCGCTGGTCAATTCTGTATATTGATGTCTGTTTCTATCTGATGACTTTGAAGAAGGAGGGCCTGAGTGGACAGGACCTCTGGAAGTGGACGTCTGAGATGGGGGCTCCTTTCCCTCAGGGCGTCTTCATCGGAGACAAAATGGATGGTCTGCCACATTGTGCTGTGTCGGGCAGAAATACAACACTCATTGTGATGGCAGCTCACTTACCTTTTCACAAAAGCTCATGAGCCCACCACATTCATTTACAGTTAAATGTGTGATGCTAGATGGATGTAAATGTGACATTTTAATCAAGCAGGGAAATAGCCTTAAACTGACAGATGTCATATTCACCATAATGAGGAAATTAGTCATTCAGCTAAATACAAATTACCACACTTTTGTGTTTTTGTTTCCCTCCTCTTTCCTATATTGAGTGACTGATTTTGTGGGGCTAAAACGATGAAAGCTTAAAATGAAACCCGAAAAGAAATATTTGCAATTAAAGATAGAATTGCAACTGAAAAGATTAACATTGACTCTAAAATCAATGTACTGAAAAATATGTTTTTGAAAGTGGTACAAAAACTTATGGTGAAACAATTGTCACACTGACATATTATTTTACACTTTTCAGTTTCAGTTCTCTGTTGCTGTTTTGGTGTTTGCAGGCGGCCTTGAGGAGAGCAGGCTTCATTCATACAGGCCAACACTAGTTATTTTTTGTTTAACACCAGTACTTATTGAGCCAACAGAGATTCAATCCAATGGAACAGCAAAGAAAGACAACAAGGTTACTTCCTATTGTTCAGAGGATCCACCTGAACTTGAAGCAGTTTACTATTTTGTTTCA
This sequence comes from Alfaro cultratus, assembly GCA_903066825.1. NCBI lineage: Eukaryota > Metazoa > Chordata > Actinopteri > Cyprinodontiformes > Poeciliidae > Alfaro > Alfaro cultratus. The sequence continues at coordinate 91,576 of CAEFZX010000841.1, read as the reverse complement.
CATTTAATGAAAATGATTGATCACTTAAAAAACACCAGATGAAACCTTCAAGAAGACTTGTTTGGTTGTTCACTTTATCCATTTTGCAAATTAAATGGAAACACTATATGTAATTTTGGGTGTTTGAAATATTATAAACCTGTAACAGATACAGTTAATATATTTGTAAATGACTTGGGCGTCTTTCATTCCTTGTTTAAGTTTGCATCATTCAAAAAAATATGCAGAAGAGGAGCATTAATATATAAGGGGCTGTATCGGTCCCCTTGGGAGAGGTCACTTGGACTTATGTGATGGCTGCATTAATGCAGGAAAGTACATTGAGATTTTAGAGCATATGTTGCTTTCAAAATGACATCTTCCAAGGACATCCATGTATTTTTTAACAAGACAGTGTGAGAACATGGCTGCAGAAGAGTACAGGCTCTGAACTGAACTGCCTGCTTCCCAGACCTGTTCCTTGTTAAGATTGAAAAAAGGACAATAGAAATAACATTTTAATACATATTTATTAAGTGGGAGAAATATCTATAATATTTTTACAAAAATCACTATAGCTGTGGCACCCACAGTAATTTTTTAATGAAATTTAGTTACAAAACCTGACAATCTATTAATATAATGGATGCTGTGTTTGAAGGCCACATGAGGTAAAATAACCACTTCAAATGCTTTGAATTCATCCTGGATATTTTACTAAAGCAAAAGTGACATTAAAAAGTGAACAATTTCTGTGTCACAGTTGTGGAATTAAAAGTTTGTTTTCTGTAGTTGAGAAGACAAAACATAAAGCTTGAAATGATTCTGCCTTGAAATAGAAACCAGGGTTAATATTAACAATCATTTTGTTCCTGTTTTGATTCCTTTCCATTCTGACTCAAACAGAAAAAAAGCAATTTTCCTGAATGCACAAACTCTGCAAATCAAAGTTTATGCTTGATTTGTCAGGCTGTCCTTGTCACCCCTGTTCTTTTCCTGCCCTCCCTGCTTCCGCACAGTGTCAAATAGATAATCAATAGCCTTGCGCCGCTTTGTTCCCCTGAACACTAGATAATAGTTAGAGATGCCAGAGCATTGAACACACCTCATTAACCACTGGTTGCAGTAGTTTGGGTTTTACAGTGCAGCATTAGCCCCAGTCCAAGCTTAGACTAATGTACCTGACATATGAGACAATGACACAAATATTTCAGCCCTGCTGCCAATACATGGACGACAAGGAGCTCATCATGTTTGGTTATTAAAAACAGACAGACAGTCCTTGCTTATTATATAGCACTCTGATACTACCTGTTGTTTTTTATAGTAATAATCAAGTATAAACAGACATACTCGTATGGTATAGATTTTTTTGACTTTGGTGTTTGTATGTGAAATTAGTCTGCCACAAACTCATATCAAACACTGTAGCCTCATGTAAACAGACTTGCAAAGTATGCCGAAAGCAAAATGAAAGCATTTATGTGGGAGGGTGAATTTATAAAATGTGCAAGAGGAAAAAAAAGGAAAGTTAAGAAATGTACGAGAGACAGTAATTGATGTGCAAATCATAAAAAAGGGAGATAACCAAAGGAAAGATTTCAGTGGTTCAGCTTTTGTTGGTTTTGGTGTGTTTGTGTGTGTCTTTCAGCGAGAGAAAGAATATAATTTATCTACGTATATGTTGGTTTTAAGACAAACACAGAGATATAACTATCAATCACATGTGACACAGGATCAGCGTAATATCTCCTTTTCAGGGGGAAAAACTGAGATCCTATTAAAAGTGGAAACAGATTTAAAATATGGAATGTTTTATGTTCCTAGCTGTGAATGAAAAATGGAAATTCTCAGCTCTTTGTAGTGCCAACGATTTGTTAACACAGTATATTGCACATTCATGGATCTAAAACCTCTGCAACATGGACAGGCAGGGAAATAATAGCAGGAGGCTCAGTACAAACAATGCAATCAACATGGAAACAGGCTATTACAAGGCAGAGTTAGCAAAATGGAACAAATAATAAGCAACTTGGGATCATGATTATTATCCCCGGTTATCAGGATAAGTTGTGTGTACTTCTACTTGCTTTTTTTTCTTGTGCCTCATTGAGAATGTTTTATATGTGCAATTAATTAAGGAAGCAGATTGAACTAAATATACAAAGATGTAATGTTCCATAAAGTTCAGACAAGTTCTGGCATGAACAAAACGCTACTGAAATATCTTAGACAAACATTTTAGTGTTTCAAGAAATCATATTTAATATGACTTTGTCAAATCAGTAAGATGTGTAAAACTTCTGCAGATTGAAGAGGAGTATTCTGTTCTTTTCTCTGAACCCTGAAAAGATTTGTCATTTTCAATCCACCTTCCCAGTTCTTTTAGTTAAATTATATTCCATGTTCTGAATTTGAAAACCAACAATATTTGCAACAATGCTTAGACAAACTAATTGATTAGAGAAATGTGCTGCAAAATCAGAAGGCATGATTTTGCTGATTTTACCTCATGTGACATCCTTGACCTGTTTGTTTTAATTTTGGCAAAAGGGCTTTTATTCCCTTTGGCTTTGGCTTTATCAACTTACCACCTGCTTTCATTAGGTGGGAATTGTTTATTTAAATCTTTGTGATGGAAAGATTTACTAAGGAGCCCAGTTTTTGACTATTTTATATCCAAATCATTTCTATCTTCATTTCCCCAATCTAATCACCAGTACATTTCTAAAAAGTTTTTTTTTTTTTATTATTTCCAAATTACAGGTTTCCTCTTGATAAAATTTCTCAGCCCACAAACATAATTTTGAGATACTCAGTTGAATTATGCTAAAATAATTTTGAGAAATTTATAGAATAAAATGCCTCATCAGTTTAATTGGTCCTCTGTAGGTTTATTACCACTGATTATTTAACTTATATTAATCCTGGTTCAACCTGGTGTGGCAGAGAATTTATTTGAAAGGTATCTAGAACAACATACAATCACATCACATCACACTGCTGCACAAAAACAGATACTGTCACTGGATATGTTTGTGATGAAACCAGTCTGCGCAGTGGTGACCAAGAGTAAAACATCAAAAGGCATCCCATACTTTAGGAAAGCTCTGGGGACTTCCTATGATCTACATCTGTTAAGAATGTTTCTGCTGCTGCAGTTTCACTTCCAGTGGCAACACTATAGTGATGCAATGGGCACCACACACCTGACAAATGAGCGACTTTTTCTCCGAATATAACTCAATTCCTCAAAGGTTTTACTCAATTTAAAAGATTTTTAAATCGTATGGTTTTAACACAGTTTGATGCTTTTATCTAGATATGCAAGTTTGTTTTTTTTTTAATCGATTGTAATATCACTCTATGCAATTTCACTGTCACAAAGAAGTGCTTGGTTATATGGAGGTCGATACAATTTCAGGTGCCATGCATTAAATCCCTTCTTTGTAATAATATAGTTGACCAGAATGTTAACGACTAGTTACCACATTTCTGCAGTTTTTTGCCCATATTGTAAAATAAATAGCATTACAGCTGCCAAGCTAAAGTGCTTATTGTTCAGATGCAATTAGTTTTACAATTAGCACTTTTTTGTCAGTACATAAATGTATTGAGAATCCTGATAATCCTGTTCTATTCCTGTCATTTATTGATTGGAAATAGTTTTGCTTCTTTCTTTCAATTTAAAGTTAAACAATTTGCTCAACTTGTACTACACTATGTTGTCTTCTGTTCACAATCACAGTTTTATGTGAGTACTTCCTGGCAATTTCTTTTGAGATGTAAAAAGATATTACTTACATCTTATGTGTAATGATGTAGACACAGCTACTCCTGGAAGAATGGAACCTATATATATATATATATATATATAATATCCAGGATCCCACAAGGTGGCAAAGACACTATGTGTTGCTCCAGAACACATAAGTAAAAGTTTATACAGCTCTGGGAAAAAAATAAGTACCTACTGCACTGAACCCCATTGAAAACGTCCTGGTTATTGCACCAAATATTGATTTCTGAACTCTTCTTGAGTTAAAACATTAATATTGTTGTTTCTAAATCAATATGAACTTGCTTTCTTTGCATTATTTGAGGTCTGAATGCTCTTCATCTTTTTTGTTATTTTGACCATTTCTCATTTTCTTCAAGTTCCAAATATTTGCTTGGCATTTCGAAGGCATGTTGTTCACAGAATAAAAGAGCAATGTTCATTTTACTCAAACATAAACCTACAAAGAGTAAAACCAGAGAAACTGATAATTTTCCCAGAGCACTATATATGATGCAAACAATTGATTGACTTACAATTAATTGTTGATTAATTGTTAGATTAGCTAGAACTTTCAATGTTCTAGTTCAGCCCCCATCCAGCAGAGGGCGCCACTGGTTATCCTTAAGCAGAGCCAGTTGATAGAGGAATAAAGATGGTAGGGTCATACAAGAATGGGAAAGAGAAGAAGGTAAAGGATTCAAAATTAATTTCATGTGGTTATGACTCTCTTATGAATGCATAATTCATCATTACAGCTTTTAGCTAAATCTCATAAGTCTTTTTCCTTATAATATTTATTCCAATCTTCCTTATCCATATTTTTTTTTTCAACAGTATAATCAAAATGTACGAAAAATGCCTTGGAAAAAGTGCATTTCCCAGAGTTTTCTGGGTTGAATAAGTTTTTGTTAAGGTTCACCTAACAGAAGTATCACACATCATAAGGTGGACTGACCAGAAGTCAAAGCAAACCCAATTCAAATGTAGGACCATATATCAAAGCTCGACCCTGAAATGTCAAACACAATAATAAATTGAACATGTCTATTTTCAAGTGAACTGTGACTCTTGCATTTCATGTAAAAAAAAATGTGGGATACACAGTCACAAATGTAGAAAAGGAAGAAAATGAAATATGAAATGATGGAGGATTCTGATGTTTTAATGTTTTTCCATCTGCAGAACAGTAGCATCTTTCATTCAGTTGTATATCAAACGATGTTGTTCTGAGCTGCTCTGCATCACATTAACTTATATAATCCGCCTCTTTGACCCTTTACATTAAATACTCCCAGAGCTGATACTGCTCAACAGACAGAGGACAAATCCTCTGATCAGTTTGCCATATAGATTATGTTAAAATAAACAACAGAGACATCAGAGAGAGGCAGCCAGACATGAAGACTGATTGAAAAGGAGGGGATGCACATATGGGTTCAGAGGAAATGACTAATTCGGGTATTATGACGGATGAGGAAGAGGAAAAGAGGTTGAAGTGGAAAAAAGAAGGCAGATAATTACATCAAGAAAAGATTAATCTTTTGTAAAATTGAAAGTTAAATATAAGGTGAATTTTAGCAACAATTACATATAATTGCAAAAATTACTACAGAGCTTTGCACAAGCTATCTTGTCTCTATTATATTGTTTTCCTGAGTCTTTTTTTTGACATTGCACCAACCTCAAGCTCAGTCACACTTTTTTTTTAGTTTTCCTCCCCCTCTTTGACTCTCCCTGTCTTCACCTCTCCTCCCTCCGAATGAACAAAGGTTACCTTTTCTCACTTCTGCTCAGTCTGGCAGTTTTATTTTGGCTCCACATATCATGTCGCCATCTGCATCAACCCGTTTCAGCTTCCCGCACTTCGCTCTTTCTTACTACAAGCCAAATTCAATCAACGTTTCGATGCCTTTTTCTCATAAGATGGTCAGTTTATTTATTTCTCAAGTAATTTTTTTCTCCTTTTATTTACCGCCTTTCTTGATTTGACTGCTTCTCCTCACTTTGCCCATTATAGCGGACATTTCCTCAGCAGAAGAAAGGAATGTTTGGCAGCAGCTTCTGAGCTGGGGTCCATCAGTGCTAGAGTGCAAAGACTCAGCTTGAGAGGTTGCATTGGGGGTTACTGCAACAGAGGATCTATAATTACCTCAGCTGTCAGTCAAATGGCAGTGTGTCCATTCCTGCACACGCTCACACACAAACGCAAAAACAGAGGTGGGTAGGGTACCCAAAAATGTACTGAAGTAAGAGTAAGAAGTATCCATCTAAGAATTTACTCAAGTAAAAGTACCAAAAGTATTTGGTAAAAAGGCTTCTCGAGTACTTAGTAACTGATCAGAATATTTAATATTTAAAAATGTCATCAATCAGACAAAAAGTATAAAATCATAAAAAGTATGGACACAAATAACATGATTACAAAATTACTAATTTTTGGCAGAAAAAACATGTATCCAAATATATTTTCTATAATAAAACAACAGATAAAACTAACACAGTCAGACGCACATATTATGTTAGAATAGGGTGAAGCACTTCCAGTGACAATATTTAGTGTTTGTGCATCTTTTGGACATTTAAATGTCTCACCAGCTTCATGTAGAAACTAACATCCAAACAGCAAAGCTTGTGTTCAAAGCATTTTTAAGTTTAACATACTATAGGTCTGTGTCGGTTTCTGGTCCATTTTTGGCTTAAAACACATTTGTACTTTATTCAGCAAAGTTACTTACAGTGGGTACAATATCCAGAAATTTTACTCAAGTAAGAGTACTGATACTTCATAGTAAAATTACTAAATTACAATTAAAAAGTACGTGTTGCAAAGCTGATCGTACTTTATTTCCCCTAAAAGTTACTTAAGTAAATGTGACTGTGTAAAAGCAATTATTCACTACCCACCTCTTCTCTTTAACTCTCACAAATTCAAAATTTTAATTTCCTCCCCTGCCCAAATTTTTTTGTTTTTATACTTTGATGACCAATTTACAGCTAATCCATGATTTTTTCTTTCTAGTGTTCAAAGTGTAGATATGAGATAATGTTTGACTCAATGCTGGTGTAACAGATAAAGACTTTTAATTGCTTGATTTTTGTTTGCACAGTGAATGTCTCACAGGAAATCTTTTGTCTTTGCTGAACCATAGGAGATTTTTCTTGGTATCTAAAGGTCAGCGATATACATTTCTAATTCACCTCTAATATGTTCGCTTGAGGATGACTTTGAATTAATTAAGGGTGTAAATTATAATTTGCAAAGATATATCTTTAAGGGTTTTGAAAGGAGAGCTGTGTATGTCTAGAGTCTAAAAGAAAATATCTGCAGGGAAAAATTCAGCAGTATATTAATTTAACTGATTTTACTGTGAAAAGCATATTTTGTTTTAACACCAGAGACAGTAAAATAATCAGAAACATCAATTTAGAAGTGTTGGCTTTGAATTGGTCAGACAGGCCAGACTTGAATTTCATAGAAGGAACTGAAAATTAGGGTGATGGCAACTGTTTGAGTTTTCCAGCCTCAAAGAGTTGGAGCTCACTACCTTATTTTTATTTGTTTTTTTTAGAACATCTTAGAAAAAAAACTACAAATAGACCATTTCCTCCGTCCATCCATCCTTCCATTTTCTGTCCCTAGCAGGATCTGGAGGGTGCTAGTGCCAAACGTTTCGGACAAAAGGAGGGGTACACCCTGGACAGGCCACCAGTCTGTCGCAGTAGACCATTTCCTTGCAGATAATTTGGTTTTATTCTGCACATAACAATCAGCGTATGGGATTCTGCAAATACTGAAACTCCAATAGGTGGGGTCCACTGTACTTTATTGTCTTTAAGTGTAATGTTATAGATGCAAATTACAATTATTTTCAGCTGACCTTTATTTTTTTAGTTTTAGTTTTCTTCTAATTGAGTCATTTGGTTTCAAAACTAGAAGAAGCAGAAGTGACATTCATCTTGGACTGTTTTCTAACGACATAAAAAACCCTAGTAAAATAATTTTTAACATAGCTGTGTTGCATTCAGGTACCACTATGGGATTTTATAAGAGTTATGTTTATATCAGAAAAATCTCTTGCATGACATATGGGGGAAAAAAACAACAGGGTGCAGCTCAGCATGGGCATCATTCCTCCAGTAAACACCTCAATGCAAAGTATTAAGTTATATAAATTCAATGGCTGTGTTCTTTGGTTTAAAAGACGATCACACATACTTTCAGCTTAGTCAAAAACCAACCAATTATTATTTTTTTGTTTAGTAACTGTCTCCAGCTGAGGCACGTGCCTCAGATTATTGTTTACATTTCAGCAATGGATGCAGTCACTCTAACTGAAATATGCAGCCTGAAAATGTGTGAAATCTGTTATTTTGATTTTCTTCTTTGTCCTGGGGCTTATTTGACAGCTTCAACATATCTAAGGTGTCTTTAAGTGAGAATTAGAGCTGGCATGAAAGGATCAATTAAAATCATGTCTCTGGAGCCACATCCTGAACTAACATGAAAATTTTAATATGGTAGGAAAGGAAAAACAGATGTGGGAGGAAAAAGAAAAGGGAAACACAGAGAAATGTTTTCCTGCATTGGTATTTTGTGTTGTAGACCCACACAAACTAGTGTATAAATGTGTTGCAGAAGGACATTGATATATGGTTAGCAAAATGTTTAAAAACTGAAAATCTGCTGTGTGGTGTGTCCTTGTGTTTTCCCCACTAAGTCAATACTTTGCAGAAGCACCTTTAGCAGCAGTTTCAGTTGTAACTTGTGGTATCAGCTTTAGAAATATATAGTCTAAAACTTTGGAATATTTTTCTTTGCAAAATCGCTCAAGCTCAGTCACATTGGATGAATAGAGTTTGTTAACATAAATTTTTAAGTGTTGCAAATATTTTCAAAGCGGATTTAGTCCAGGACCTGGCTCTTCTTACACATGAATATGCTTTGATCTAAACCTTTCCATCGTAGCTCTGACTGTGTGGAGCACTTCAGGAAGCTGAATACTCCATCTCAAGTTTTTTGGTCTTACAGGTTTTCCTCTTGCATATTCTTGCATTTAGCTCTCCCCATCTCCCTCAACTTTGATCAGCTTCCCTGCTGCCACTGAAGAAAGGCATTCCCACAGCATGATGCCACCATGTTTCACAGAAGGGTGATGTGTAGTGTTAGTTTCCATCATATATAGTGCTTTGTATGTTGTAGTTTGGTCTCATCTGATCAGAGATACTTTTTCTTTCTTTTTCACAAATGGCTCCCACATACTTCATCTGAAGATGAACAATCAACGCACAGTCATGTGGTTTTGCACAAACCTTTCATACAAACATTCAAACCACCTGAGGTACACTTCACACTTCAGTATACATCACACCCCTGCCTGCTAAGGTTCCCACTTCCTCCCTGGATCTTCTATTTTACTTTGACGAAACAGTCACAGAGAGACCTCAACACTTTTCTGCAGGCAGCATCCTGCACGGACAACAACAATGGATTGTAGCCGCAACTACCCAGGGGCAATCTGGTCGAAGTGTCTTGTCCAAGGACACAATGCCTAAGACATGGAGGCAACCCACCAACTCCTACTTTCATTGCCATTGTCGGCCAAATGTAGGCTGCATAATTCCTCACTGCGTCAGATGTTTCTCAAAAGTATTCATGTCAAAAACAAGATAGTGGAAGTGGTTTATCTATCCATCCATCCATCCATCCATCCATCCATCCATCCATCCATTGTCTTTACACCCTTGTCCCTAATGGGGTCGGGAGGTGCTGGTGCCTCTCCAGCTGCGTTCAGGCCGAGAGGCGGGGTTCACCCTGGACAGGTCGCCAGTCTGTCGCAGGGCTGGAAGTGGACTAGTTGTAGAGAAATATCAACACTGCTGTCCAAGCGCATTTTTGCATAAAACATGACAACAAATCTCTGATCAATCACACATTTCGCATAAGCCTCTGTTAAAATAGTTCGACCTGGGTCTGGTGTTGACTTCAGCAAATTGATTCCTCTCTGCAAACAAAATAATGTAATTTTCATCAGGTATCTACGTCAATACGAGCTGTTATCCGAGCTTCACATGTATGTGGGAGCCTTTAAAAGCCACATTTGCAGGGTGAATAATACCACAATAGGTATGATGTCAACATTTTCCTACACCTGAACTGTGGATTTTAGGTAGCTCCTCCAGAGTTACCATGACCTTCGTATCTACAACCCTTTCAGATTTTTATTTGTAAAGAATTGAAAGTCTGGTATCATTTTCATTCCACTTTGAAAGCTGGACTGTTTTGTACTGATCTAAAAGCTTGATCATCTAAAATCATCCAAAAATACATTGAGGTATGTTGTAGTTATGTGACAAAATGTTTAAAAGTAGTTTTATTCCATCTTTTTCAAAGACATCTTTGAAAAAAATTTACTATGAAAGCAAAATGCAGAGTTTTTCCAGCACCATTCAGAACCAGCATAATATGAATTCTAGTTTTAGACAACTATCTGCTTTTATAACAACAATCCGTCATAGTTAAAAATGCACTTTTTATGTTTTTTATTAAATTCTTGCCTGGAAGCCAGTGAACAACACAGCACTGTTTGGACTGCTGCTAACGTAGAGATGCTTGTGATGCTGAGTGTGGATTCAGGGAGAGATGTGCTAAATATTTCAGGTGATGTCCTCACAGGCATTTGCTGTACTGAGAAAACGAAAGCGGGAGAAAGAGAGAGAGAGAGACTATTCATGTGTAACAACTAAAAGATGGATGAGGACAGATCAAACTGAACCAAAATAGCAATAATAATGTGGCAACAACAGCTTCTGATCTTTGGTTTCCACAGAGGAACGATCACATTATGCTTTCTTTAAAAGTGCGAGCTGGAAAAATTCAGATGGAAAACTGAGCAGCTCCCAGAGAGCCAAGTGATGCTGATACAAACTGACTTTTGCGTAACATTTAGTGAGGAAAAACAAAATCACCCCAGCTAATATTTATCTGAAGCATTCTTTTCTACAGACATTTCTTTTTATTATCTTCTTCATCTAATTTGCTGCACTTGTTTGTCTCGGTGTCTCTCAATTGACCACTACGACAACAAGTGTTTGCCCAATACTAGAACTTAAACCCACCGACAAACACAAATTCAATATTTGAAGACGGTCTTCTCCACCTTCTGTCTGTCTCGACATCAAGGTGCAGTCAGCCTCAGACTGTCACACAGAAAAAACAGAAAGGTTGTAGATGCTGGGTTATTATTTACAGCTCCCCCTCATGCTGTAATATGCACAGAGCTCTGTTCTGATACATACAATGCAATCACTAGAGGAACACCTTGGGAGGTCTGTGCAACACTGGGGCGGCACGGTGGGGAATGAAGCTGGGGAGCTTATGGACATTCAGCACAGCTGTTGCAGAACAAAGTTTCATGTAGAGCGACAATTCTGCATGTTGTTTACTGCCAAAGAGTAGTAAATCATGCCGTGCTGCTTTCATGTAACACGTGTTTTATTAGAGACAGCGGAAGCAGAAAGGAAGAAATGAAGGAAGGGCAATTCTGGTGAACAGTAAATTGAGACTGCAAAGTTCTAGTCAGAAGTTTGCACTATTAAAATACAATGTCATTTATTTCAGGCATTAATAGGCAAATTGTAACTTTTTTCCAGGTGGAATACAACATGCATTTCAAGCAATAAAGAACAAGAACAGTGTTTGAATGTATTGTTAGTAAACCTCCACTAATATGTATGTAAATGTTTCTTAGAGAATTTTACTTCTACCACATATTTTTTTAATTGCCCTCATTAGACTCCAGGCATGATTCTGGCTGGGTATTTGACCACTCTTCTTGGCAGAAGTAGACTTGGTGGGCTTCCAGGAGCAAACATGGCTTTTAATTTAAGTAGTTACAATTTTGAATGTGGTTGTTGCTTTGGGATCAGGGTTTGAGAAAGCATAATGTAAGCTGTGTTTAGGATTTTGCCCTGCTAGAACTCCCTGTGTGTTCAGCTTTCCAATCCAAAGTGTTACTCTTAGATAAAAGAAATATTTTTGAGCTTTTGGAAAAAAGGCTAAAACCTATAATTTACTTAGAAGATTCTTGGACAATTTTTTTTTTTTACAAATTCACAGGAAAATATGTCTCAAATTAATATGGACTTGGAGGTTTCTGATTAAAAGAAAACTGCCCATATGGAGTAGGGACACAAACAAATAAGCAACTTGCAATTAATTAGATTAATATTTATTCTATTTGATTAATTAAGAACATAAAATTAAACTGATCTTGTTTTGTGACCACCACCCAAAAGAAGGTGCTGCTGGTAATCCTGTTGAGAGCCAGTTGATAGTTGTATGAGAAATAATCATGGGGGAAGCATCCCAGGACAGAAAACTGAAGCAGTCTAAGCAGATTCTGGTGTGGGATGTAAAAAAGCATTGTATGCGTTTCTGTTTTGAAATATAAACACTTGACATATGTATATATTAAGTTAACATTTTCTGTTCTGTTGTTATGTCTAAATTTAATGTGTGAGAAAACTTTTTTTTTTGTTTATTGAGTCAGTATTTCATACAGCTGTCACACAAACTTCAAATGAAATGTGCATCTGTTTTTTTTATGTTAGCAGGTAACAAATTAGCCCTTCATGATATAGAAAAACCCTCTTGGTATAAGAGAAAACTCAGGTTTATAAGAAAATTACCGCTTATCATTTAGTTGATAAATAAGTTCAGTCAAATTTACATTAATTCATCAATTGATAACTTGAATCCATAAATATGGAGTGACTAAATGCCTTTTGCAGAACAACTTAATGGTCGGATAGTGAAGAAAGATTATTCTTATCTTCCATAGTACAAATGGGGGTACAATGAAGATGGAAGGCTACTTCCAAGTTATTCAACTTTTCCTCAAGTCAACAGCTAGAAATTCAAAACCTGAGCAGCAGGGGCATCAGGGGAAGCTGGGGGGGGGGCATGAGGGGATCCGGATGGGAGGCAGAATATGACTTCAGGGATCCAAGCCTTTATCACGTCTGATGAGAGCTGGAGAAGGCGGGCCCTCTCCTGTTGAGTATGGTGTATGTAGGATTATATAGTGTGGTGCCCTAGTAGATTACATAGTAGGCTGCCCCAGTCATTGTTGACACATGGTTGCTAAAAACTTTACAAAACCCACTGAGCACTCCAAGTCTTGAACGGTCCGTGGTAATAAAAAAGTTGGGGACCACTGCACTACTCCACAGAGCTTATTGTTTGAAAAAGTAAGTTTCTTGAAATGATCTCTGCTGTTAAACACCTGGAGTGCTCAGTCGGTGTCTGACTGAGCTCTGCCCCTGGTTTGAAGGTTTCTTTGCCTCATTAACAAGCCAGTCACCATCTCCTTTGCAAAAAAACTTTCCAAAGACATCTGATCTGTTTCGTACTCATTTTGCTGCTTGTGGGCTCAATGTTGGGCGCAAGATGTAACCGAGGTTAAAGGATTTTCAAAATAAAAGATCCTCCGGACTCAAATAATACATAAAACAGAAATATTTAATTATTACCAAGTGGTCCACAGACCGGTGTCGGTCCGCGGCCCGGGATGGGGACCACTGGTGTTGTGGACAAATATCCATCCAGAATTATGGCACAAGGTTGGTGAAGGCTACAAAAAAGCCTCTGGCTTATTTCAAGCTTAGCAATGGAAGCTTGGACATTTACCAGGATGTTAAAGGGAGTGTATGTATATATTTGAGCCTCCATGCATAAGTTTGTTCTTGTATGGGTTGGAGAAAATACACAATAACTTCAAACCAATACACCAAGTTTCTTGCTTTTTAAAAACTTTTGCAGTCGTATTATATAATCAATCCCCCCAGTAAAAAACAACGGCACACATGTATGGTTAAACTTCTGAAGTTAAAATGACATTTATAATGGCAGTATGTACACTTCTGACTGAACTGTAATGCTCATATCCTTTTTATATTAAAATTGACACAAATAGGAAGGTTTTATTTGGCTGAAATGCGTCTATGGACTCCGTTGCTGTTGCTAGAAGCAGCTTGCTTATCCTCAGTCTGCTGCATCTGTTCCAATTATTGCTTCGCCTAAAAAGCCCTGAAGAGCATTAAAACATTAAGAGATGGCATTTGAGTGTCCCACAGGCTGTGGCTGTTTCTGGTGGGCATGACTAAATTGTTGACCGTTTCTGAGTGGGGAAAAAAAGGGAGTCAGTTCGGGAGCTGAGCAGCCTCAGTTGCTGCCTTGCAAACCGATAATATGAACCCATTTCATCCCTTCATAATCACATTCTGGCTCCTCTGTCAGGTTTTGCATCTCCATGAGGGAGAGTTTTTTAGTGAAAGTGTGATTTTGTAACCACCACAAAGCAAAAAATAAAAATAAAAAATACAGCAGAATAAACTGACTTCAGAGCAGCACTCAAAACAATGAAGAAAACAAAGTTAAATGTGAGAGAATGTCACCAGGTTTTTCTGAGTAAGGGACTGCCCAGACCTTTTATTTACCGCAAAGAGCAAAGGCATTCATGAGTCATACTTTTCTTTTCTTTTTACATCTGTGTTGAGGTTTTGACTCATTACATGACTCAGAGTGTTTCAAATGCAAAGATTAATCCAATTTTTTTAAGGAGGATAATGACTTTGCTCTCCAAATGGCAAAGCACCCGGGTGCAGCTAAGCATAAACAGGTGCTAAATGTTTCACGCCTCAGTCTTTCCCCCATTTACACTGCTCTCTACAGTGCTAAACCCCCACCCCCATCCTCTCCTCTCTCCCAGTTTTACATCACTCGTCCTCTAATCGGACTTTCTTTTTTTTTCTGCTATGAGCAGAGAAGGGAGAGCATTTCCAGGAGATTTGAGAAGCCCATAAAGTAAAGCGGCTCCCTTCCAAAGGCAGCTAAGAGGCTCAGGGGAGGATGGCAGTCACTGTCTTCTTCCAGAACATGTGCCTCAAAGCAGTGACATGGTGTCACAGTGAGAGGAGAGCACATGCGACAAGTGGAGAATGTGAAAGGAGAAACAAGCGAAGGAAGAAAGAGGGAGACAGAGAGAGAAAGAGGAAGATAGAAAGAAAAAGAAGAGGAAAAAAAACTTGGTCAACTTGTCATCCATTATAGATGGCGTATTATTCATTCAGGCCCATCCAGCCATGTGCTGTGCTTCTCTCTAGCTTTCATCTTTACTCCCTTACTCAATCTCTCTGAGAGTGTGTATCTGTCTCTAGGCAGAAAGCTCACTGAGCTGTATTTTAGGATTTCCATAAGGGCCTCTCTGCCATGCAGAATAAAGCAGAGTACTGTGCAGGTTTCACATATTACACATACATCCGGCCAGAGGTTCTCACACTTAAGATTTTGAGGCCAAAGGTCAAGAACAAATGATGAGCAAGCCATTATTTTTTTTGGCTGGAGTTTACTTGAAACATTCATCCATTCATCCATCCATCCATCCATCCATCCATCCATTTTCTGTGCACCCTTGTCCCTAATGGGGTCGGGAGGTGCTAGTGCCTATCTCCAGCTGTGTTCCGGGCGAGAGGCGGGGTCACCCTGGACAGGTCGCCAGTCTGTCGCAGGGCAACATAGAGACAAACAGGACAANCATGTTTTTGGACTGTGGGAGGAAGCCGGAGTACCCGGAGAAAACCCACGCATGCACAGGGAGAACATGCAAACTCCATGCAGAAAGATCCCGGGCCGGGAATCGAACCCAGAACCTTCTTGCTGCAAGGCAACAGTGCTACCAACTGCGCCACTGTGCAGCCTACTTGAAACATGTTTAAAATAATTACTTTTCTTGCTTCAGCAAAAAAAGTTTGCACACAGAATTGATAAATAAATGAACTGAGCTTTTATGTAACATCAAAAGAGTAAAGGTAAAAAAGTCAGGTATAATAATTATCAACCTTCACCAAAACATTCAAAATCCATGGATGTTTTTATGGGTATTTAAGGTTCTCTTGGTTTTTAATTGGGGCCCAAAAAATATGCTCAAAATGTTTCTATTTTATGCTACAGGTCTTGTCTAATTTGGCAAATATAAAAACCATAAAACCCATTCAGTTTGATGAACCTCAGCTATGTTTTATGTAACATTTAAAAGTAGATATATGTGTCAGTTAAGTAGATATTGTTTTTAACTTCTGTTTTCCAGCACTGCTGGCCTCGATAAGAGATCAATTTGTGAAGCGGCCACAAAAAAAAGTTGGTAAATTGAGATGGAGAGCTTAGATCTAAAAAAAAATTAAAGATATCCTGATCTGGGTAGTTAAACTCTATTTCTCCAATATGATTGTCCCAGCACAGAACAAAACAGATGGAGGATCAGTCATTTACTGATGGGAGATTATACTGATGCTATGGTGTGACTGTGAGTTGGATTTCAGGCTGTGGAAAAACAAACTGGTTCTTCTGTACAACTAGTTAAGAACTGGCTTTATCCCCAGTCTGATTAAGAACTGAATTTGCAAAGACATCAACAGATGTGTTTCTGGTGGTCGTCTTTTTCCTTTCACTTTTCAACCATATTTCCATGTTGTAAAAGTACAGGATCCAAATTCCTGTTTTCCTTAAATACATTTTCAGAATTAAATCTTTAAAAAAATTAAAGGTATATTATCAGAGAGTTAGCATATAAAATTTCAACTGTTCAAAAGAAAAATAAACATTTGTTTGCAACTAATATGTAAATCTCTTGAAACCAGTCATTTTTCTCTAATAACAATAAAAAGTAGCAAACATATTTTGTTTGGATGTAAAGCTATCTTTTCGTTTAAAATTAAAACTCATGTGACCTTAGAGTTTATTCCACATTTTATTCTATTTACTTACTGTTAGAAAGTCTTTCGAATTCAATTCATAGAATATTTTTGTAGCATTTGTTTTAGTTTTTCTTCGATTTCACAAAATAGACATTTTGCTTTGCATGTTCTTATTATTAATTAACAGTAACATAGAAAGCTTGAGGAGTCTGGATAGATTTTCCATTCAGTCCAGATCGTGATCTGAATCCAGACTTTGTGAATCACGGCATCAGACTTAAATCTCAATAAGGTTAAAGACAGATCATTAACTACCAATGATGATGTTACATGGTGCAATCAAATAAAAATGTCTGAAATAAAATTAATAAATCCAGTTTTGCTTTATTATTAAAATGGCTATTTTTGCTACAGTGTCAAAGTATTGTAAGGCTGATGTTACAGTTAATGGAAATCTACATGATACAATCATATAATCATCTAAATCAGCTATGAAACTGTGACCACTCAGCTTAAAATTCAGCATACAATGAAATTAGTCTGATTAACCTTTGTGACAGATGTATAAAGTATTTTTGGAGGTTAATTGAAAGCAGCTTCCTGCCACCTGTGTAAACAGCAAACCTGTTTGAAGTCATATTCTGAAATTGCTTTCAGTCTCAGCAGTAATTCCAGCAGTTCTCTCTAATTAAGCAACACAAAAGGTATAATCTGTGCTTGAAGCAGTGTTTATTTTTGTTTTTATTCACTAAAGGCTTGAGGCTTTGCGTTATTCATTTGACAAATCATGAAAGCTGCTTAGTTTATTGCTTCAAAAATGGCAACAGAAATTGAGCACATATAAAGTTGATGATCGAAGTGTTTCTGTTTTTAATATTGGCTGTTATTAATGGGCCGTGTTTTACTCTTGGATAGGTACCTGCTTTATACAGACAAAATCATACAAAAGAAAAACATTTCATAATTGATGAACAAATGTTTCAACACTGTCCAGGGAGGGAATGTCCATTTGTTGAATTTAATTACACTTTTTTGCTTTGGATAATATTGCTGTTCTATAGCAAGAAACAAGCAAAATTAGAATTTTGAAAAAGTTCTTATTTTACTTAAATAAGGCTTTTAAGTACAATAAAATTTATTTGACCCAAGTTCTTATTTAAACAAAAAAAATATTTTTAAAAAAATCTTATTTTTAAGAATTTAAAAATTAAATTCTGAAATTAGGAATAAATTTTTTTAATTAAAAAATATTTTAATTAGCTGATAAGAGCTATGTTGAATGTGTAATCCTTATTCTCAATGATCTGTAAAATAAGGCTCATGCACATAAATTTGTCCCCGTTCTTGTACCACTGATCTTTAAATGAAATGTTTTTATCGTTAAGGTGATTTCCAGTGTTTGTTTAAAGAAGCTAATCCTAAATCACTTGAGTCATCAGCATCTGGCATGTATAAAAAAGTCATGCTACATTTTCATAAACACCAATTTAGTCCTAATAGATCGCTCACATTGTGCAGGAATTTCCATTTCACATATTTACATGATTGAACAGATTTTAAACTGCATATGGTTTTACACCATAATGCAAAAACATATACAGTACAGTGTGGGTTTAACTGCAAAACAACAGTTCACATGCCAGAAATGGAAAGCATGTCTGTTTTTATTGTACATATGGCAACATAGGCATAAAAAACTATTTGTTTTAAGTCAGAAAAGAATGTTTAACACTTATAATAATTAAATGTTACACATAAAAATAGCTGCGGTTTAAAAATGTCTCAATGAAAGCTTAAAACACTCAATGAACATTTACTGACTTAGTCTAATTAGAGTCAGATTTATTTCTCAGCTAAAAGGTGACTGCTGTTAATTACACTTAGGTGTGGGGGGAAAAAACACTGACTTGGAGATTACTGACACTCACCTACACAGAAACATGTCTGCAGAAACACAGAGCAGGCAATTACCGCCTCACAAAAAATAAATAAAGCATTTCCCAGTTTCTGTCAAAGTTGAAATCAGTCAGCTTTGTTGCACTTCCAAAAAAACAAACTCATGATAATAAAAAATACTTTGGTTTTACTTGTGCTAATTTATTCTAACACATCCAGACTGAGACACTTATACAGTAAATGGATCCAGATTACCTGAACAACCTGCTTTCAAACAACTATTTTTATTAATCTTGCTCTTATTTGGTCCATCAAAGAGACAAGCTCTTTTACTTTAAAGTGAGCCATTAAATGTGCTTTTAGTAGGTGTTAAAGTGGTTGTTAGATTAATTATCAAAACACTTTAGTTTGATAACATTTGAGAGCTCTGGATGTCTTGATGTCTAAATGTAGTATAACAGTTGTTAGGAAAGATTTAAATGGTTTAGAGAAGTTTTCCTTTCAGTTTTAAGACTAAACTTGGACAAGATATAAGTTGTAAAAAAGTTTGATTTTCTACAAAATGTTTATAGACATTGAGGATGCAAAGGGTTTACATTATCATCATTACATTGTTTTTGTCATTGCTTTATTTTGAGTTATTTCTGGTTTTTCACTTCCCAGCATTCAGGAAGAGGCGGTATTAGAATGTCAAAACAATAAGATTTTAACCAAGACAAGACATTTTATAGTTTAACCATTCTTTCAAAATTGAAAACTGAAATTATTATACAAAGTGTTATACCAACCAACCTTAATAGTGCCAGCATTGTTGCACATGGCTTGATGACAAGCATTTGCAAAATTGTTGGCAGCAGCTTTTTCTATTCAAACTGTCTTCTCATATTTCAACTTTTTCACTCGTTTTGTGTGACAAGTGTTGCTTTCAGTTTTGACAAACTGCGATAGCTCTGCATTTTATCAGCACTTCCTCGTCACCTGTTGGGAACTTAAGCTTCCTATCTGTCTGCAACGATCTGGTTCTCCTCTCCAAACTGGAGTCCTGTTTCTGGTCTAATGATTAGAGTACTTTCATAAACTGTTTATCATTCTGCTGTATTCATGTATTGTAAGACAAAACTCCGTGTTGGGGATAAACTGAGATTCTTCCCCAACTTGAAGTTGTTCAGGAAACTTTGTCTTTTCTTCTCATGCTGCCCTGCCGCTCTTTCTTTGACTTAGAAAATACATATTTTTGATGTCCATAACTTTCAATGCTGCCAAATAAAGGTTTGGTGTGCCAGGTGTTAGGCATAGCTTAGCAGATGTTTCTCACTTTAGACATGGAAGATTAAACAGCTATTTTCTCTTTTTTTTGTTCGATTTGCAGCACTTGAGTTTTAATAAAATAGATTTGTTTTTATAATGAGTTTGGTCCATGACTGTTGGGAAAACATTCAAAGGTTCGGTGTCAGATGCCAAGGCATTTCTACCTAATTCAGGCTTTTGTAATTCAAAGGGTTCTATGTTCAGTTAGTCACAAGGGTGGTTTACTTTCTGTCTTCCTGTTTTTATATATATATATTTTAGTGGATTTTCAGTTTTGCATTCATTGTTATCTTAGAGATGAGTCATATTTTGCTATGATTTTATTTCTTGTTAAATTTATTTAAGGTTTAAGGTTTCCTAATGAATTCCTGGGTTGCAGCTAAGAAGGAATAAAATCACATTCACATGTTTTCCAAACAGTATTCAAGCTCTACAGTATTTAATGCAATTTTGTTAAAAACACATTCATTGCCAATGAGACATTTAATTTTTAAATATGTAACCTCATATTCTGTGCTCTCCTGGCTGTTCTGGAGATTTTGTTGTCCTGATCTGGACACTTTAAGTTTTTTTTTTTTACTAACTAACTAAGTTAGCCCTACACACAAATTACATAAACAAAACTAAAAAAAAAACATGTTAATGATGTCATTCACTTAACTCAGGTTTTTACACTCAACAGCTAGCTGACATCATTTCAAGTTTATTGGCACTTTTTCTATAAATACTTATCTCAAATAAATGAGGGAGGGTAACAAATTAGCTACATTTTGATATATTTGGTAAGAAGAAACTAAAGGTCAAAACAGCTTAGATGAAAAGTACCATGCACTTTCATGTGTGGTTCAAAAGTCTGATATTTTGTAAGGATATAGCTATTCTTTGTGTTTTCAAAACACTCTTCACACTAAAGTAAATTATAATTAACTTTAGTGCATTTCAAGTTAACTAGAGGAGTGTATTAGTTAATAGGTGGAAAGGGAACATTTTGTTCATAGCTGAGCATTTTGGCATGTTTTTAGCCTGCACTAGCAGCTAGCAGCTGCTGGTAAAATCAGCTTGTGACAGCTGTCATTTCAGACCACAACATCTGCTGTTGACGGATTGTTTTGTTCTGTTCAGGGTGAATAAAAATCTGCACAGGAAACCACAGATGTACACAGCACGAATAACATGCTTGTCTGTAACTGGCCGGCTAGTCTTGCTCAGTAATTGGTTTAATTGGAACATAGCCTACAATCGTTTATGTAAAGGGTAATGTGATACACAATCTGCTTCGTTTTAGCTAAATGTAATTACACACTACATTCACTAATTTGTGAATCTATCTATGTACATATCTATGTCTGTTATTGAACTTCTGCTACTCTATCATGCACTCCACATAGTCCTTGTGCAAATTTGTCTGTGTGGTTTGTCTTAGGCTCTCAGCGGAGAATAATTCTAGTTAATTGCTTTGCTGTAAAATGTTGAGGCCGATCCTCCGGCCTTATGGGAAGGGATGTAAACACCAACTAA
Source organism: Alfaro cultratus (assembly GCA_903066825.1). Lineage (NCBI taxonomy): Eukaryota > Metazoa > Chordata > Actinopteri > Cyprinodontiformes > Poeciliidae > Alfaro > Alfaro cultratus. The sequence continues at coordinate 70,341 of CAEFZX010000841.1, read as the reverse complement.
ACACAAAAGGGAGTTTTTGTGGATACAAATGAAATGGGCGTGTTTGTGTGGTTGCCTGAGAAGTGTTATGCATCAAATTGCAAATGCATTTTCAGAGAAAACAGACAATGCTCGTTACATATATGCAGTAAATGCACCCAATGGAGACATGTAGTTTAATAAAAGCACACAAAAAAAAAAAAATAATTCACAGTGGCTCAGCATGCAGGACAAAAAATATAAATTTTGGTCTCCGAGCACATGCGTCACATGAGATTCATAAAACATGCTGATGTCAGATGGAAGAGTGAAAACATTGTGGACGTTTCATCTGAGAGCTCACCATTTCTGTATGCGAACACGTCCGTGGTACAATGAGCCTATATGGCCTTTGAATACATTAGAGGGGATTTGTGAGGGTTTGTGCCCATTCTTAGCTCTGTGCGAGCTCAATTAGGGTTTCTGAGACATTTGTTTTTTAAATCAGCTTCACTTCAAAGGGGACACATGGAGAGCTGGGGGCCTCTAGCATATGGGTTCTAATTGAAGGAGAGACAGAAGAAGAGATACAGAAAGACTAAAATTTGGAATGAAGTACATGTGTCTGAGTTGGGAAGGTTCAGCCGCATAGTTTGTCTCAACGCAATCGTCATGTCAAACTGTGGAAGTATTTTTTTACTGATTTTGTGTTTGTCCAAAGGTGCCATGAGCTGCTTTAACGATGAGAAACTCTGCTAGCAGAAGGAAAAACAGGAACATCCAGCAAAGCTTCTTTACCACCATCAATATTGCAATTTAGGGCCTTGCAGCATCGGTCAAACCAAGCTCAGGTAAATAGAAAACACATTATGCCAGAGAGGTGATGAAATTTGTGGAGGGGAAAGGGACTGAGAGATGGAATAACAAGTCAAGAAACAGATGACTACAATCAGAGTGTCATCAAAATGTGAAAACAAAACAAAAGAGAAAATCAAGGGCTTAAAGTGAGAGTGGATTGAGTGAACTGTGTGCAAAGCATTTGGGGGGATAGTGCTAGACATACCTACATAATTCATTTCAACCTGGTGTGTGGTTTTATATTTGTTTCAGTGAATTTTCTTCTTTTTGTCAAGAATGTGTTGGTGGGGTGGCTTGTATGTGCTTCTTATAATTACAATTCAGTTTGGAGATTTTGCATAGCTATGCTTAGGTTAAAGTTAAATAATGGTAGATATCTAACTTAGGAGAAATATGACAATGACAATTTGTTGATGATGTTATAATCTGGCGTGTCCTGGTTGAGTCACACTGGCTGTGCCTTAAAATGATAAGATTTAGTTTAGCTTAGGATTGTTTTCAAGACAATAGATATTGATGGTCTTGGGCTGTTACCTGAAACGTTTTCAAAAAATGACAAATTCAATAGATTTAGCTTCGACATGAGACTTTCCCAACTCATATCAATATTTATGTAATCACACAAGTTTATTATCTGGAAAATGGTCAATGTTGGACACAGCCGTATTAATCACTGTTGAGAGATATACCTCAGCTACACAACAAAGCAGAAAAACAGTTTATAGAGAGTATGGTAATGCATTCAAACATTTTACATGGTTATATGTAAATATAACCATACTTATATGTATATATATGTTTATCTTTGTATTATATCTTAATTTTGTAATACAGCCCAAGCCTAATTGTTGGACCATAAATATATTAATTTAGCAATAAGGTAGAAACTAAAGAAATCTTTTCTCTCGTTTCCATGTGAAATGCTATGATATTTTTTTATAATTTGGCTTTAATGATTTATGATCACTCAACCACAGTCAGAATAAGTTACTGAAAGTAATTTAGAAAGTTCCAATTCTTTTTAATGTTTTATTGTTTCTGTGGTGCTAAAGAAATAATAAAGATGCTCAACTAATTCTGCACATTGGTTCTGTTAAATCCTGTAATTATTTGAAGCACAGTGATCAAAACCTTGGTGGGCTTGTTTTTGGGGATGTGGAATGTGTTTATAGGGATGACTGAAGTAGGTTTCTGTATTTTCACTTGTGTGTGCATGTGTCTGAAAGTGTTGAGTGCTTCACATGTGGCCTTGAAGAAGAAAACCAGAGCGCTGACGAACTTGTGATGAGTGCAAGGTGGCCCCTGTGCTGAAAAGATCGGGGACATGCAGCACTCTGGGCACCACTCTCTGTCTTTGGAGAGGAGTGAACCCACACTGCCGAAAATAAAACCTTTCGATTTCAATTCATAATAATCCTTCTGAAGAACCCTCATCCTTGTGTGTTTGAGATGGTAAAAAATAGTGGAATTTAAGATCTGTAAAAATAAAATATAAATGTTCTAATGTTAAGCCCAACAATGCATATCTTATTGATGGCATCCAATCATGCACTTAATTCTAGAATTAATTTTAAAAACAGTTTTAGCTATAATATATATTTATCTGTCATCTGCAGAGACTGGCATGCAGTTGCTGCCATGTGATTAATTGATCCAATATTTGTGTGAAGAGGGATTTCTGTTCATTTTGTTTTCATTAATTCAGATTATTTTACGTAGCAGGTCCTTATGCATTGTGTATTCATTTAAAATGCATTTAAAGTCTTGATCTCTTCTTTAATATTCTGGTCACAAACTGAGGTAAGATGATGAGAGGGATAACAAAACAGCAGCAAATACATGGATGTTTTTCTGTCTGTGCAACACAGAGAAAGAAGGAACATTATGTGAGTTCGAACAAATAAGATTGTGACATTACAGCGAAAAGTTACTCTGTTCTCATGCCATAGCGTACTTTTAACTTTTTATCCACTATCCCAGTCAACGTGGGTTCAAGAGGTTCATCAAAGACAATACATATACCTCAGATAATTGATAAGAAGTCTCAGAAAATGTTCTCTATATATTTTACGCTGTGATCAATCAGACATACATGGGAAGATAAGAAACGACGTGACGATTATGTATTTCTATGAAATTCTCCTATGGAAGTCTACCATGAATAACTTGTCAGCATTAATTTATCTCAAGTTGTTATTAAATTAATTTTATTTGGGAAGGAACAGTGCCTTGTTTTCTATGTGTTTAAAAAACACAAAAGTTTCACACCTTTGTGTTTTTGTATCAAATGTAGTTTTGATTGTTTAATCAAACCTGAACTTTGACAAATGTGTCGTTTGGTTTTGAAGATAGACCAAACAGCCTCTTGTTTCCTTTTTCCTTCTTGAATTTCAGTTCTGTTTGTTGAGCTGTCTGCTTTCAAATTATATAAAATGAAGACTCATTAAAGAGTTCAAGCTGGGTTGCCACAAAAGAAGTGATACCCAGAGGGAAGAATAGTTGCAATTCAGTCTTTTTTGTCACCTAAAACGCCACTAACATTGTTTTGTGTCTAAGCACGGTACACTTGAAGAATTATTCTTTGCAGGCTCTATGAAAGGATTTGATTTTAAGTTTTTTTACCCATGAAATGTTTAAACATGAACACTATTTCTTTCTAAACCCCATGTTAGCATTGCTCCATCATGCTACCCTCAAAGTAAAGTGTTATATTTAGCGATTTCATGGGGAAAAGTGAGCATAAAGCTCACCAGCAGAGATTATGATTGTGTTGCCAGAGTACTTTGAAAGGTTTCTCTAAGTGTTTTGTTATGTTTGGAGATATTCTTCATGCTGTGCCTGAGTCATTGCTGGAATCTATTGCAGCCGCTGTGAATTCAAACTGTAGAGCAGCTTTCCTCACTGCAGGAGCAGGTAACAAATTCTTCAGTCATTTTTTTAATCTTACAGATGGTAAGTGCTTTGAAACTCGGGCACAATCAAGAAGATCAAAAAATCTGTAAAAAAGAGAGAAAGAAATAGGCCTAAACTTTATGTATGGAGCAAAAGATCAGACACTTAAAGGTTTGTCGAAGCTCAACAGCAGTCAGAAACCCTGAGAGCTCGACCAACAACTCAGATTAGCCAGAAGCCAACACACTTTTCTCTAGTCATTAGTCTTTATTTTACTGATTGAAACAAAGTGTTAACCCCTTTTGTTCTCCCAATTTGTCTTCCTTTATTGAAAGATCTCTGTCGTTTCACCCACAAGCAATGTTCAAAAGTATCAACAAGAAATGGGAAGCAGAACATTTTTGACAACTCTTAAAAATTTTTAGGCTTTCTTAAACTTCAGTTTCATTTTTGGGGAGTTTATGTGACAGACCAACAACAACAACAAAAAGCTAATTATTAGCTTTCCAAGTGGTCTATAAATAAACAAAGTATTGAGTGCATCTGTTTTCATCTTCCTTCACTCTAATTCATAAAATCCTTGCCTAATTTGCAAATAGATATTTATTTTGAACCACCTGCACTGACAGAGTTTTAAATGAAGAGATTCACATCTCAAGTAAGGGAATTTTTCAACATCATAGGTATTAGCTGCGCACTTTACAAAGACATGAAAGATATATAACAAAGATGGAAAAAAGTGCTGTGGTCTTGTGAAACCAAAGAAACGTTCACTTTAAGGATTGTGTGTTAGTCCTGATGCGCAGTGTGACAGCATAGTTCAACAATCTGGACTTTCAATGTGTTGTTCACAGATACTCTCCGTCCAATCTGACTGACCTTGAATTATTTAGCAAAAAATAATAGAGAAAATTTATAAAAAGTTATACAAAATATTCAATTGATGGGTGAAATTGAATAAGAAAACCATGTATAATTTTCTTCCACTTCAGAGTAACATAGTACTTTGACTTGGAACATAAAATCCCAACAAAATACATTATAGTTTGTGGAAAATGTAAAGAAGTTCAATAGGTATGATTACTTTAGCAAGTAGTTCTAGCAGAGCTCCTATTATACTAATGATTTTGTAAAAGCGTCACATTAGAAACAACCTGTCAGCGGAGATTTTGATTGAAAGCGTTGATCTAGACATTTCATTCCAGCTCAGTACATTGCTTTTGTAGTTGGGCTCCCAAGTCAATCATTTTGTCGCTTTAGGTCTCAGATTTGTCAGCTGCTGGATAATGTGATTTGGAACGTAACTGATTGCATCAACAGCTGCCAGATCTGTAGTTGTTAAATAAACGCTCCATTGAGGGGCTGTTTAATTGGAGACCCGAAGCTGATATCTCGCAGTGGTTTTGTCCAACTGTGCTGAGAAGTGGCCAGCTTCTGTCTGTGACTGGCTCTGTCAAATCCAAGTGTCCAGTGCAAGCCTGTTAGTCTGGTGACAGATGATACCTGAAACATGTCACTGTAGTGAAATGTACGCATTTCAAATTCACATTCTGTATTAGGAACCCTTCATCTCTTTTCTTAAATGTGAAGCCAGCTGGTTTACAGGTGTAATTTCAATGCATGACAAAACATTTCCTGCTCTGAGAGCCTCCAAAACAAATACCGTGCAAACAAGCTGGTGCACGCAGTCACTATGAGAGAGGTCTGTAATAATAATTCATGATATACTTTTAACAAGCTTTGTAATAGAGACAGATGAGAAACTAAATGAACAAGAGGGAGGAGAATAGAGAAAGGGTGATTCATATCTGTAGTGCTGAGCGGATTGAAGGGAATGAGATATCTTCCAAGTGCTGGGAAACAAACAGCTATTAAGAGGAGAAGTGGTTCGCCCCCTTGCTGCACTTTCTCTTCCTCTTTTCATTGGGTTTTGGGAACAGCTCATGCCTCAGCTTTCCACAGAGGACATCTGGCAAAAAGCATTTCAGATCCAGTCTGACATGGAGGGCGACCCGCGCCTCCCAACCCTTAAGCTACACCACTTGCACATGTGTAGATAAAAGCACATTCAGTAAGTGTTAAAACTGCACTCGTACTATTATACACATGATATTTCTGCACACACAGATTCCCGCTGCCAGATCGGCATCAATCAGCGGTGAAATTTCTCCTTTCGTTCCTAGACTGGAGTGGTTAATCTGTGTCAGTGTGTGCATGTGGGCCTTCACTTCTCCTATCAGTGTGTGTGTTAACAGGCAGCCATGATAGGTGGAGTGCAGGTTGTCTGCTAATCACTGGGATGATGCTTTGATACCAAGGTATTTTGCTTCGAAAGACAAACTTTTCACTGAAATTCCACTATTACTGATATGTAAGTTTATACAATACACGAATCACATCTAATTTAAGTTACTTAGACACCGAAAGTGATAAGAAAGATGAGGAAAAAAATGCACAATGACACAAATACGTAATTCGAAAGGTATAATAAAATCATCCCAGCTAAGAATGATTTTTAAACAGATGCTGGCAACACTAATCATTACAACTGAATATTAAAATTCAACGTGCTTGAAACTTTTTATTATTTCACTCTCAAACTTATTTAGAATAAAATGTTCTCTTAATTCTATTGAGTCTAAAAAATGAGAATTCAAGATGTAATTTATAAAAATATCAGTCTGATCTCAATCAACAGACTCCCTTTGCTCCTGACCTAAGTAATAAGTTTTGGAGCTGTACCACATTTGGATTGTAATATTAGTTTATTCACTGTTTTGAGGCTTTATTCAAGAGGCTAGATATTTTATTGATGTGCAAAGTTTGTGTTTGTGATAGCTGGAAATAAAATGTAGCTAGTCAAACAAAGAAAAGGCAGCAGATCTGCCTCAAAATGCAAGTTGTTCTTTTCAAAACCATAGCAACACATTTTCATCTGCATGCAGAAACATTTTATAAATGTTTAATATCAGATTTTCAACTATTGAATATGGTGTAAGGAATGTAAGATGTCCATTGCTAAATCCAGACACTGTTCCAACATCAGAAGAATTGACTATTCAACTTTGGCATCAGCACATCCATTACAACACATCTTCTCTCCATTGCTAAAATCTAGAGAGCTTTAAAAATCAATCCCCTAATGATTAACTCAGAAAAAAATTATAAAATGGGAATGTTTGGAAGGAAAATTTTAACTTAAAATTAAGAAATCATTTGCAGTAGTTTTATGTTTTTGGAAAAGTGAATGCATTGTGTAGCCAGTTTAGGCTTTCACAATAAAAGTTCAAAAGATTTAACCCCTTGCGGTCTTAAGAGCTGGGGTCATTTAGACCCCACAAGTTTTTTACTCTGTCTGCAGTCCAGCATGGCCACACTGACCCCATGTGCGCTTTTACAAAGCTTTTTTTTGTGTGTGTGGTTTCAGAAACTGACCATCAGACAGTGGTGAAGCAGAAGGGAATAAAAATGTCACAATTGTCCCTAATTCAAAGTCATGATGTATCTAGAATGTCTATCTCAACCCTAAACAAGAATATTTCTTCATGAAAAGAGCATGTACTCAAGAAAAGTTTAAGCCAATGATTTAGACCACAAATTCTTTAAGGAAACAGGTTAAAAATTGGACATTTTGTCAAAACACTGTGCCCCAGTATTAGTTGTGCAAATGACCAGCACCATTACGAAAAAGCTTCAGACATTTCCAACAGTAAATATCGCTACATTCTCAACATAAAGTGGCCTAAGATGAATTTCAACATTTGTGCAGAGCACCCAAGTAGATGTGGCTTATCATTGAAGGAAATATAAGAAAATGGGGCTCGATAGAGTCCGGCCTACCAAAACCAATTGGCAGCGTGATGCAGTAAGTACTGAACTTTTAAGGGAAAAGTCAGGTTGGAAGATAAAGCAGGTCTGGTACAGATTGACTGATGTAGATCAATGCTCCCAAAGAATCTGAATAACAAGCTATTTTTAACTCATTTACAAGTTCACACAAGTCAGCATTTTTTTTCACAATTATAGAGCAGGTTGTCATTGGCTTTCTGCCTGTGTAAATATCTATTTTAGCACCATTACAAGGTGATGCCTCACCTTATCATAAAGATGTTTTTGCTTTCTATGCACAAGTTACCTTGCTAGTCCAAATTTCCTCTAAGATGCAGCAAGACAGACTTGTGCTGCTGCCAGCTTACATTTTGCCACTAATAGGTCAAATTTAAATTGAGAAAGCTGTGACCTGCATCATTTGATTACACATCTGGTGTGCGTGTTCGTAGGCGTGTGTGTCTGAAAGAGAGAGAGCGCGAGAGATGGGGCGTGGGCGAAGTTTTCTGTGTATAATTAGAACCTGATTAGTGTTGAGATAAGCTTAGCCTTTCAAATGACCCAATTACCACATGTAAATAGGGTAGAGGTTATTTTGGCATTTGCTCTCATCTTTTCTGTCTCAGTCAAATTTACACACGGACATACACACCCACACACACACGCCTACACACGCCATACTGGTCAGAGTTGTGTGTAGGCGTGAGTGTGTGTGTTTTAAATGGGACACTGTGTTAAATTTTGAAGAGATGTCAGAACGGCAGGCTGCTGGGACCAAGGGAGAACCCAGCAGAGAATCTGACCACTGAGGCTGTCACACAGTCATAAATGGACCACACATGACCAGTTATTAAAGGATACCTTAAAACATGGCTGTCTAGCAGGTCTTTCTGAATTTGTCAAACAAACGATGAACCAGAAAAGGTTCTTCATGATAATGAACATATTTATGTCACTTCTCTTTTACCACTGAAGAGAGAAAGGTAACATTTTTGTGCTGCAGACAACTAGATAAAAGGACCTGCTATTAAATAGTAGTATGATAAACTTATGTCATGTGCTGGATTTGAGGTTATATTCAAAAGAAGGAGGTTCTGATATGTTCATTTGGTTTTTAGGAATAAAAAAGTTGTCCACAGCTCAGGTTTAGTTGGTTGTTAAGGATTTAACAGAGGAGAAACATTAAAAAGAAAGATAGCAATCAATGGGAAAATCACAGACAGCAGCTGTAAGACAACAAAATATTATTTGGTGCTTATAATTAACAGGATTTAGACTCTTTGCATCAGTTAACAGCTCTGGTAAGGAAACAATCAAACAGTTCACTACCTGTACAATTGTAAATAAAAATCTTTCCTTTTACTTAAAAGCCATCTGTCAAGTTGGGCTGCAGACTAGCTTTGAAAAAACATTTTTAAAGAGGATATTATGTGAATGCTTGGGATGTCCAGACAAGATGCCATTCCTAGATAATACAGTTTGGTCTTTGCACAGGACATAAAAGGCTACGAAGGCGAAAAGGGTAAACTTGTGAAACAATACTGTGTTGTGTCTCCCAAGTATTCTATCTTCTAAAAGAACAAAAAACATATGTACATTCCTTGAGATTAGTGTTAAAGCATCCTTTAAAGATGCTAGTCCACATTGAGACGATAGTCAGGTAGTTGTGCACAATAGGACTCAAATTTGGTGACTGGGGCAGCCATTAGAGCAGAGTAGTCTTCCAACATTGTTGCGAAGTAACTAGTTTGAGATGATTTGATGGTTTGTGGGATGGTGCCTTAGGTTGCTGGAGTTGTTAGAAGATGAGCACACAGCGGTAAAGACCAAAATATATCAACAGTCAGTAACAGTTCTTAGATAGGCTGTTCCTAGATCGATGCTCAGTATCAATCGATGGTACTGAAGGTATTTCCACTGAGCAGTAAGGCACAGGTTGGTGCAGTCTGTTACGCTACTTTGTTTGTTTCCATTGTAAAAGTAACCGACCGTTACCGCACCATTCCTGGGCCACATTCTGTTGTAGATACAGAGGACAATGGCAAACTATGGTTAGGGTGGAGCTACTGGTGTCACACAACACAGTCCATTGAATAGAAAAACATCACTGCTTCCAGTAAGAACAAGACGTACTACAGTACTGGGTCTCATATGACGTCGCACTTGTATGACGCGTTAGGGATTTTGATGTATTCCCGCCAGCCCAGCGAGAGTCCAACTGACAGTGGAAATGTTCTTCTGAATACAATGGACCATAAAATAAACTACTAAGCTGTCTTGCTCAGTGGAAATAAGGCAAGTATGCCAAAAAAAATACCCCCCACGCTATTACACCACCACTATAGCAGCCTCAGTTTTTAAATTCCAAATTATAATGCACAATAATTATTATATAATAAAACTTCTGCCCTGAACAGTTTTGATGATATGCTTCATAGAGTTGAAATTTGAGCCTGTCACAACTGCTCTGCTTTTATACAAGTCCAACATTTTCACGTCAGCTTTTGCTGGACTTTGTTCAGTTGCTTGTCAAAATCGCAGCGGTGCACAATTCAGCAAGTATTCCTGTCAGCTGGCTGTTGACTTTTTAAAATTTTGATACAGCTCTGCTGGTTAAAAGTTTCTAATTATATTTCCTTTTTTAAAACTATTGGCCCTAAATTTAGATGAGACAACTAGCTGTGTGGAAATGTCAGAAGTTTGGTCATTATAAGGCAAACTCTGCTACATTATGAGAATGTTGCTAAAGCAAATTATAATGATGATGGAAAGGTTTGTTTGTAATTCTCATAACACAAATGCCTTTTTAATCTATTAATTGTGTAATAATTATATTCTTCTGTCTCAATTTGTTTTCCAAAGATGCGATGACATACATAATAACTGATTCACAGCTTAACACTTTATCTTGATTAAAGTGTGACTGATGTTAATCAAGCATCTAAATATACACATTTGCGATACAGTAGATGCGAAGAAAGACCCTCAAGATAAATGGGTCGCAATATGGTTCTCAGGGCTCACAATTCAGATAATTAAATCACCTTCTCATCATCATCAAATGTTGTAAAATACATTTAATTGCTTGTTCATTTAAGTTGAGTGTGTCACAGCTGCAAAATTTCTAAAAACTGCAGCAGGTCCTGTGGAGTAGGATTCAGAACCGCTGCTTAAGACAAAGGCAATCTGTACTGCAAGGGTTTGACTTCACAACTGAATGTATTTACATTTAAGTTATTTCCATTTGCTCTCTAATCTCTAATTTTGCCACAATGTGGTGTGTTTAACGACACATTTTATATGGGTTCATGAGGAATTAAGTGGATTCATGTACTGTTTCTCCCACAGCACACAACACAACAGTAGCATCCGGAGGTGAGTGTATCTTAATCAGGAGTGTCAAAGTGAAGCATAAGATAAAGCTAATATCTGATCGATTTGGAGTAGTTTCTGCTTCCTATGTCCTCTCTGATGACTAAGTTGTAAAATTAATTCCACAGATTTTTTTATTTTGTCAGACATAAGCATATTTTATAGAATGGCTAAGTTGGAGGATGTTTTGTGTCAGATACATAAAGTGTCATTTACTTGAATAAAAAAAGAAAGGAAATAGAAGTTTTCTTGTGGCAATGTTGGAGGGTCAGGTGAATGGGAGGTGATTTCATCTGTCCCTGTCACCGTCACAGCAGGATGACTGTGTGCAAAATTTAACTAAATCAAATGTTTGCTAATTTATACTTTTCTGTTTATTTAAATTTCTTCTCATAACATGATCAAGGTTTAATGACAAATAATGTTGTAATGTCAGGACTTACAAAAATAGGTAAACTGACACCTGTGATTGAGTGTTTTCTGGCATGTACAATATACACAACAAAAATGGATATAAACTGAAAAGGCTGCTTTATAATTCCTTTAAAAATAAAATCACAGTCCTTCATAATGTTGACTTTGGAAATCACTTTATAAAAAGAAATATCAGTGGATGAAAGGTACAAATACAGCAGAATAAATGTGCTAGCGTTAACAGGACAAAAAGTAAAACCCAAAGTGTGTATCTCAAATGTCCCACATCACAACTTTACCTTCTAAGTTGCTGTAAAACAATCTAACAGAACCAAAAATGAAGACAAATTTGTTGTTTTATCTTCTCAGTAAAGAGGTTTCTTCTTTCATGCTGCTTGAATGCTTTTGTCTGGGGTCACAGGAGGAGGACTTTGAACAAAAGTAGCTATGAACAACACCAAACAGTAATTTGTCGGCCCTGACAAATCAGCGATGCAGAGCTGGTGGTATTGACCTGATTTGTCTCCAGCATGAAGATGGATGTAAAGGTTATGTACTGTGGTACATGAGAAGGGAGGATTATTTGCTGCAGACATTTTTCAGCTGTGTCGTCGAAGCAATGGCGCCATTTAAATCTCTCATTAACTCTGCTAGAGATTTATTATCATTTGAATGAGCAATGCTAAATGATCTTAGGGATTATACTAAGCTAAGTCAACCACTAACAAGAGTGAGTAGCATCTATATTGATCATCTGATCTATAGCTGCACTTCTCTCTTCTTGCATCCCAGCATATTCCTTGCTATTTTGACTTCTGTTTGGCTACACTTTTTTCTTAAACATCCCACCACTGCTGCTAATTAGTGTTGATTGTCTATATCTCCTTGTGGGTGTACTAGCCTGCAGCTTGGATCTGCGGAAACCTAAAGAACACACACTTTGTTTCCATTAAACGCTTTTCCCCCCTTCCTTCTGTGACAGAGCAGCTTTGCAATGACTGAGAGCTCTGCAGGTGTTTATCTGAATCATCCTGCAGAAGGTCACAGTATTAGATGCCAATTCATCGGAAGTCACAGTTGTGTTGTTAGCCAAGCAGACAGACATTCACACACCTACCTATATAATGGTCTCTGCTTCACAGTACATCCCTGTCATCCTCGTCTTCTTTTTTTAGCTACAGTCTCACTTGATCTGCTCTTTTTCCCTCCCACACCGCTGCATTGCTTTCTCTCCTCCTGCCTATGCTTTCATGTTATAAGAGTTCCTCATTCCCTTTGAGCTTTATATTGCCTGTTCCCACTCTCTCCGACTCCTTTACTTCTCCTTCCTTCTCTTACTTTCTCCTTGTGTTTACCAGAGTGAGTGGCAGGTGTCTCCTGCAGATGCCAAACTGTTCGTGGAAGGCGGTTGAGTCAACGGCCTGACAAGCAGCGTGTGTGCTTGTGCTGCTTTGCCCCACTCCCTATTCTCTTCACTGTGTGTGTGTTTGTGTGAGCACATTAATGGATGGTGTGGAGGAATGAGAGTAAGTGAAAGAATGGGATCTTGTAATTGAACCCTAGCTGTGCTTGATGAAGCTTTCAGCAAATATCTTGCCAGGAAAGCTGAGATGAAAATGTAGACAAAAAAGCTGAGGGGAATGGACTCTAGGATTAGAGCGAGTCAGACACACCAGCCATGCACATATACTACGGAAAAGAGAAAAAGACAACATAATTTCCTTTATTGTGAGAAGGACTATGTTGAAATTTGACAAAACAGTTTTTTCTGTTCCCATTATGCTGTGAGATTGTTTAAATTTTGTCATATTACCAAAACCTGCAATACTGGGATTATATTTATCAACACAAAGTAGTGCATAGTTGTGAAGTGAAGAGGGAAATGCATGTGTTTCTCAACTATCTTGTAAATAAAAACCTGAACAGTGTAGCACCATACACCTGTATAGTGTAGCTATACAGTGTAGCATGCATATTTTAACAGTCACATATAACCCCTAAACAAAATCCAGTGCAGCTAATTGTCTGAGAATAAATTAAAAAGTTTAAAGCATGGTTAGCTTATAACAAAACAGTTGTAAGACTGTGGTATAACTGCATATTGCCTAAGACATAGCCATATACATGTAGGACAGTATTAATTAGGACAAATGTTCCTCCCATGTCATATATGTGCACTACTTTGTGTTAGTCTGTCACATAAAATCACAATGACATACATGGAATTTTTATGGTTGCAATAAGACAAAATCCGAAAAGAAAAACTTTTGCAAAGCACTGTGTCTAGAATGAGCTGGTTTTATGTTATTTTGAAACTCCAAACCACTTTTGAATTTCATGCATAAAATTTCGAGTTCTTCCAGAAGGTGTAAACAGGAGTGTCATCGACTCTCCTTTTAACAAGACATGGAGTGTGAAAAAATAGCATTTTTGGAAAAAAGGTTTTATTTTTCATCAATTTTAATATAAGAACATGCCTCTTACAAATGAAATAATAATATGAAGGCTTAATTTTTTTTAGAGAATATATTAAATTACTGTAGGGGAAGAGAAAATTACTGCAGGTTTGGCATTACATTAGAAATTCTGATCTTTTTACAACCAAATCTAAAGTTAACATGGCTGCTTATACAGCAATGTCAGAGATCTACGAGGTGCTTTATTTTTTCATCCCATACGCTTTCAATGTTGTAGTTGCATCTGTGACAACTTGATTGAAAAAAATGGTGTCAATGACACACTGTAAGGTCTGCAAAGACAAGAAAAGGTTTCTGAGCAGGATTGATCTAACAGTTTTTGATCCAATCCTTAGAGAAGAGGTGGAGACTTGCTTGGAAGTCCAATGAGAACATCCAACATGAGTGTCCGACCCCACTAATGCAAATCCTTGCAGCCAGGCTCATACTTCTTATGAAAAGCTTTCCAAGAATAGGGAAATCCATTATAGCAGCAGATTATTTTCTCCCCTCCAAGTATTTTTCTGGGCGTTTTAAGCTTTTATAACAGACAGCTGAGAGAACACAATAACTGAATATAAGAAAGATGAAGTATAGCAGCAGGCATGAGCCATTTCCTTCCTTTAGTGCCTCCCACACCTGCTTCAAGGAAACCGACTTGCAAATGATTCACAGCAAATAAAAAACAATAATGTTGAACCACATAATGCCTTTGATACAAGACCTGCTCCTGAAAATATTTTAGTTTTAAGTGATTTTCAAAATGAGCTGTCAAATGAGCATTCTTTTCTAAAACATACACTCAGAAACAAATCACAAAGTGAATTTAACACCAAGCCATTTGGAAAATGTGCTGTTAAAACAAATTATCAAAGCTCGCAATTGAGATGTTTCTCATGTTGGAGTAGCATCAGCCTAACGATTTCAGGTGCAATTAACAGTGCGTCTTCAAGGTGGAAATGAAGAAAATATAAAAGTAAACAAAAATATTCAATTTATTTACAAAAAAGTTAATGTCGTCTGGGATTTTTACTGCTTATCAAACCTCATGTGTAAAGGTAATTACATCTAGGTAGATTTTTAAATTGATATTCAGCAAACTGTGGAAAATGAAGAGCATATTGAGGCATAGTAAAAGTAAACATTAAGTCTTTTTGAATTGGTAGGTCTTCTCCTTTCTGATGATTGAAGTTGATTTTGGATGTAATTAGGATCCCACTAGCTGTGCAGAAAGAACAAGAGAGAGAGGTTGAAAGTTATTGCATTTCCATCCATAACTTTCAGCTCACACATTTTGCAAGCAGCAGTTTTTTTTCTTTCTGTCCAGCTGGACATTTATCTAAATTAATAAAATTATCTAAGGGACTGTTTCTGAATCCTCATCCTCAGGGCCCACTGTTATTCATGTTTCAGATGTGGCACCTTCTCCAGCACGTCTGATTTAAATGGTTGCATTACATCCTCAGCATGCTATCAAGTCCTGCAAAAGCCTGATAATCACTCACTTATTTAAGTAAATCATGTGGCAGCTAAGGACATATAGGTCCTTCGGATCAGGATTGAGAACCAATAAAGTGAGTCAGGATCTCATGCAACTTCTTGATGTGTCCCACATCCAATACACTTGTAATAAACGATTAATTATTTTCTCATGAACTACAGAGTCCATCTAGTTATTTTAGTTATTTATTATTCAGACCTAGTTATTTACATCAGGTGTGTTGGCAGGGAGAGACCGATCTATAAGTTGCAAGATACCAGCCCCAAAGGACTGACGTTTCACACCTGTGATTAATTTACTCTGATGGTTCTTAGTAACTTCTATTTGGATTCAACCCAAGTCTCTTGTGCTTTTATAAACTCTAAGCTTAGTAATTTTGTCACATGGCTACTCCACATTTCTGTTTTCTATTTTTAACCACCTTCACGTCCACTGCAGACTTCCTACAGCAATTACATTTTCTGCAAGAGAAATTATTTATAAACAAATGTTTTAACAACAACATGTTGGCACTGTTCTCGATACCAGAGCCATATCCTATGAAACAGCTTCCATGACAAATATTGCAATCTCCTTTTTTCATGTTTAAACATCTGCAGTTAATTTACAAGAAGAGATGAACATCAGTCAGCAGATACAGTATTTCCTCAGATAGGACACAATAACTTTGTAATGTCAGATTAAGAAAGCAGAGAGATGTTCGATATGGAAAGACTGAGTGGGACAAAGTGGAAGTCAGACAGAAATGATGAAGAAAAAAATTAAACAAAAAAAAGCATAACTGCAGGGATCAACAAACGGCAGTGAGGGACTGAAACCAATAGGAAATGCAAAATTATGTCTAGAGCTCTTATTATAAGCATGTGCCAAGCAGATTTCCACTGGAGACAATTTATTTAATAATTATAATAGATACAGTGGAGAAACTGTCTTCTTCGATTCAGTTTGTAAAATGAGATGATGGATAAAAAATGGGACACAACTAATATAAAACCCACTGAAGAAGGGGTTTAGATTACATTTCTTACAATATGAGTCCTTTATATAAAGCTTTTTCCATAAAAAACTGAAAGACATACAGTATGTACACAATCTATGGTTCGTTGCTTTCTGCACACAGTTCTGATACAAACAGCAGTTTTACACCTAATTAGCAGACACAGCAGGAGAGATGGAGCAGAAGATGAAGACAAAGCGGGAGAAGAAGACAACTGTTTTGGATAAAGCCGTCATAGACGCAAAACAAACAGGCACACAGGACTGAACCGGCTAAACAAAAGAGAAGAGAGAACAGAGCGATTAAATCCTGACAGCCTGCAGGGATGAATACCTGCTGTATATTTATTTTTCATTGAAAGCAAATGATCACCTAGCCAAGAGACCCATGAGACTAATAAATATAGGTGTGTGAAACCAATAAAAGAATAGAGTAGCAGTAGATGATATGAGACGTAAATAGTGTTTCATTGATTATGTTCATTATAGTCCTATGAATTACCTATCAGTCCGTTTTCAAGCTTGTTATTAGTCTATGATTACAAAAGCATCACATGTTTGTCTTCTGATGTGTCTTCGAGGCATTTGTGTGATTTTCATGATGTCGGTACATCGATGCACATGGTACGGATAAGTTGAGCATCTGTGCAGAAACCATTAAGGCTAAATGATTTCTACAGGTGTTGGAGGAAGTTATTCTACAAACCAGATGGCATCTTTTGTCTTCCATGTGAGATTGTGGCAAAGTACATCTGCAACTATCACAGCAGCAGTGCGGTTGTACTTCAGCAGCAAGAACACATAACATATTTCACTTTCTCAAACCTGAGGTGGTGATCCAGATCCTTGATGAATTTTATTTGGTAAGCAGCTATTAGACATAACCTCTGTAGCCACTTCTGTAGTGAGACTAACAACTCCAGGTAGTTTCACATTATATGACGATTAACGAGCTATTTGAGTTTCAGTGACTGGCTCACGTGAACAACCAGCATGGTTTTTGTGTTAATCTCATCATGAAAAAATGCACTAGGAAGTAGTTTTTTTTTACTTTCGATAAGGATGAGTAAGGAGGACCGTTTTAACCCCACTCATTCACTCAGATGTTTATGGAGCATTTAGGATTTTTTTTTGCCCTAACGTTTTCGAGTTAGGGCAATAAAAATGTTGGTTACCCTGGAGACATTTGGTCTCCAGGGTAACCAACTGATCTTGGTTACCCTCATCACCAAGCTTATCACTGACTTGTTGCTGCTGGTTGAAAAACAAACCACCTGAAGAAGAGGCCATTTTGATTCACTGTAATTTTCTCTATATAAACATAGAGAAATTATTAGTTTATTTATTTTGTTTGTGTATATATAATGTTTTGTTTTATGTCAACTTTAAGCTGAAATAATCAGCAGATAGACAGCTGAAACTGATGCATGCTGTGCTGAAGGTTTTAAAACAGTTGTTGGAATTATTTATTGTTGACTCTAAATAATTAATTAATATTCCAGAATAAGCATGTCCAAACTCACAAATAATTAAGTAGTTGTTGTTCGACCACCCTAATAATAAATATTCATTAATTAATGCAATATAAAAGTGTTGAAAAGATGTTGGCAAAAAACTTGGTAAAACAATAAGAATATGCCAAGACTGCAACTGTGGTTGTTTTTCTATTAACTTCTTCTGAGAAAAAGGTAATTTGTCTAATGCAACATATGCCTCGTCACAGACATACTGACAAACATTGCTACATACACATTATGTTACCAGGTCACGCATTTGTGGGATTACACTCTGGAGTCCTCTCCTGACATTTGAGAACATGTTGTTCTTTAATACACCACCACTGTGGCATCTGTCAATCACATCTGCCGATTACTGTCACATGATCTCCTTTACTACCCTAAGAGGATGCTCATTGATATAATGCAATGTCTACTAATCTGAGTGCTATTTGAAAGACCAAACATGTATATGTTTTAACTCTTAAAAAGATCTGTGCTGTGGTTTCAAATGAAATGGGGTGGACAACATATGCCCCCACGGAGCTGGACGAATGATGTTGAGGTTGGATTTTTATCTCTGGCTCAACACAGATCTTACTCCCAGATAA
This sequence comes from Alfaro cultratus, assembly GCA_903066825.1. NCBI lineage: Eukaryota > Metazoa > Chordata > Actinopteri > Cyprinodontiformes > Poeciliidae > Alfaro > Alfaro cultratus. The sequence continues at coordinate 51,959 of CAEFZX010000841.1, read as the reverse complement.
GTGTCTCTCCAATATATGCTCTTTCCACCCACTTTTTTTTTCTTCTCTCGCTCTCTATTTCCAGCTCTAAGAAACATCAAACACTAAAATGATCCAAGGCAGGCAAAAAAATCTAATAAATATAAAAATAAATGAGTGAGATGAGGGGAATCTGATAGCAGAAAAGTAATACCCACTTCAGAGGCCTGCTGCGGATCATTTCTACCCCCCCTAAGCCTTCCCAGACCCCCTCCTTTCTTTGCCCTCCCTCCTCGTTCCTTCTTGGTTTCCCCTTATTGTGGGAACACATTACAGGTGTGCTGCGAGTTCACTTGTAAGCAGGAGAAACATCGATTTTCTGTCAGTTTTGGAGGATAACCAAAGGATATAATGCTGTGCATGTTAGGCAGTCGGGTACGGAGTGCTGTCACGACTTTCGCAGGGAATGTGAACATAGAGATGTATGCACCTCTCTTATAACTGTACCACCACACAATAAAATTGAAAGTCTGAAACATGTTTATGTTTTTCGGTAGGCAAACCCATTGAGAACTGTTTAAATTTTGAGTGAAAATCATGTCAGTAGTATATCTTTCCTCTGCATTGAACAGTGTCCATTTAAATCCTTGTAAACCAACATTATCAAGTGTTTCATTCAAGATGTGCCTGATAATAGAATCTCTGCTGTCTGAATTTCATTAACTCTCCTCTCTTTCCCTTTTGTTCGCTCAGGTTATGGTGGGGTGGAGCTGCTGCTGGTGCTGTGGGGCCTGGATCTCTCTATGCCCTGCCCCCGCCACTGCATCTGCTACACTTCACCTAGCACCGTTTCCTGTCAGGCTCACAACTTCCATGCCGTGCCCGAGGGCATCCCCGCTCAGAGTGAGCGTGTCTTCTTGCAGAACAACAAGATCCAGCGGCTGCTCCGCGGCCACTTTTCGCCCACCACCACCATGCTGTGGCTTTACTCAAACAACCTCTCCTACATACAGCCGTCCACGTTTCACGGCTTTGACCGGCTGGAGGAGCTCGACCTGGGGGATAACCGGCACCTGAAGGCCGTCGCCTCAGACACCTTTATGGGTCTGGGTCGGCTACACGCGCTGCATCTGTACCATTGTGGCCTCATCAGTCTGCCTCCAGGGATCTTTGCTGGTCTACATAATCTTCAGTATCTCTACCTACAGGTGCTTGGATAACTGCCAATTTTTAATCTCTACGGCTAAATGTTACATCTGCATTCCTTATACTGTAGTCTATTATGGACCTACTGCTAGAAATTTGACACTAATTAAATGCTAACAGCAGATAAGTTAATTTACCCACAGAAGATTGACCATGCAAAGCAGCACTAGGAAGAAACAAGATAATCAGATACACAAATCATTGCATAATGTCCAAGATATTATGTTTTCTATTCTATTACACTAACCTAACTATTTTTTTTATGTATTTTACAAATTTTGATGAAAATATCCATCAATTCTGTTTTAAAAATCTAATTTATTCACCAACATTGTTTAGCAAGGGAAACTGCATTTTAATCTATCAAGCACCCAGCAAATGACAGCAAATCACAGGCTCTTATGTTCATGTTTACACTTTTATGCAACTGGTCATGAAATCTACAAAAAAGTCAAACCAGTTTATTTGACATGACCCTATTTTTTACTGACTCCTCAAACTAAAACAAGCACATAAAGACAAGCAGCAAATCGTTTTAGTAACCTCCAACACAGCTCAGGGTATTTTCTAGCCTCTGTGAGCTGCAGAGATTACTAGTAATCCTGCAAACCTGCAGAGTTCATCTTTTCCCTGGAATTTATGGAGTACAAGTTTGTGAATGTAATCTGTATGACAAAACAAGCATTTATATTGTGGCCTAATCCCAAAAAATTATGTTTATTATAACATGTGAGGTCAGCAGACTGCTGAAAATAAATCTTATTTCAAAGCTTACTCCAATAAAGAATATTACTCGTTACTGGAAATAACATAAAGCCTATTAAATGATGAACTAATTTCAGATTCCCTTCCTTCCTTCCTTCCTTCCTTCCTTATTTTCCAGGATAACCAATTAGAGTTCTTAGAGGATGATTTATTCATCGACCTCCTGAACCTAAGTCATCTCTTCCTGCATGGGAATCGGCTTTGGAGTCTTCGCCAGAACACTTTCCGAGGATTGGGTGTCTTGGACCGACTCCTTCTGCACCAGAACCGAATCCAGTGGGTTGATCGGCAGGCTTTCCATGACCTTCGGCGTCTCACCACGCTCTACCTGTTCAATAACTCCATCACTGAGCTGTCTGGTGGCACCCTGATGCAGCTGCCGGCCTTGGAGTACCTGCGTCTAAATGACAATCCCTGGGAATGTGACTGCAAGGCGTTATCCCTCTGGGACTGGCTGCGAAGGTTTAGGGGCTCCACATCCACTCTGATCTGCGTTTCACCGCCGGAATTGGCAGGAAAGGATATGAAGATGGTGAAGAAGGAAGAGCTACCCAGCTGCTTGACGAACGAGGGTCACAGAAGAGGTAACTCTGGAGGGGAGATGGAGCATGGAGACTCTTTAAACCACCTAAACCGCCACAGAATCCATCACAACCATCATCAGCGGCCGTACCTGCCGCATGGGGACCAGTACAGCTTGCCTTCGGCCTCACCCCTGCCGCGTCCACCGAAGGGAAGCCGCAAAAACTGTACCCGCCGGGGCCGCAAGGGAAAAGGGGGGCTCAATGAGGTACAGGTACTTCAGGAGGGGGATGAGAAGGACTACTCTCCAGATGGAGGTAAATACGATATGAATGCATCCTCTAGAAGGAGAAACAAGTGCATCCCCAGAACTTCTGTTGGTCCACCAAGTGGAGTCCAGAGAGCTAATAACACTGGATCCCATGCATCAGCATTTATTCCCTGTTTGTCATCAGCTCTGTTTCTGTCAATCTATTTTGTGATCCTGCGCTGAAACAGAACCCAGACACTTATGTGCTAATGATGCAACCTTATTATTAATTCTCCTAAAAAAACACCCTGTCCTGGCTATTTAAGGAGACATGTGGACAACCAAGTGTGTACTTGATGCTGTTTGGGAACATTGTGAAGTATTCCTGCAGTAAAAATGCAGGGATTCTTATGTGTCAAAAGATGAACGTCAGGGAACGCAACTCAGCCCACTGTTTTGATGATGTCAGCATAGAAACAACAGGGAAACTTCTGTCTCTTTGGCATCAGTCACTTCATCAAATTTATGTGCTCATGAAAACTGTACAGCCTCATGAAATAATGAGCCAATTATTCATTAAAATTACAGTGAGAGCACACAGTAAGTATCAAAACAGTTAACCCTCTTGACTCAGTAGTGCTCTCAGAGCACAGCTTTGATCTGTCACTCACACTAGGACAAAGACAGTCATTTAAAGCTGTCTCTTTGCTCACTCAACAGCACCTTAAGATCAAGAAACAAAGTACCGCAGACACTGGTGGCAGGAAAATGAGTCATTGTGAAGAGTTTCAGCAGTAATAGCTGTAATCACTATCAATCCGCCGGCAAATTGGCTCTGCACCCACGTCTCACAGCAGTTTTAATGCACATCTGTACACTTTGGCATCTAAATAATACAGCTGAAATTGTCACACAACAATATAACTGTCAGTTCGTCAAAGCAGTCCAGTCGAAAGCTATCATTTGTCCTCAACTTTGCATACCAACCTAAAAGCCAGTCCAAGCTAACAAATCATTCTAAAAGCCAACTGGTCTCATTCAGCATCCTAGAGTGAGTGAATATTTCTGAGAAACTGTTGTGTAACTGTGGGTGGAAAGTGGAAAAGGAAAATAAATACTCTAAAGCCATGTGGATACAACAAAGCTAGATAAAAAGAGTGCCTAATGGGAGCCAGTTATCCTATGAACAACATCTGGAGGCGAGAGACAATTTCATTCACTCTCCAACTTCTCTTGGTTGAGCACCTCGCTGCAGGCTAAGAAAAAGCAAGGGACTTAGTCTCAGTCATAAAACTTCTGATTCACTGAAAGTGATGTGCGCTTCCCTCTGTAATGCAATGGAGGTCCGTGTATCATTCAAAAGCACCATTGAGTCCAAACAGTTACAAGAAACAGATTCTGTGTCAGAGGTTTGATCAGCCTCTGTTGAGTAAAAAGTAAGGTCAGTGTGTGTGACGAATGAACGAGCTTGAGGACTGCTTTTCTCTGGTTTGTTAACAAGGACTTGTTGATCTTCAAGCCTGTTTGAAGAGTAGGATCTTGTCACTGGTAGGTCTGAAGAGAGAAAATCCCTATGACATGTGGAGGCTATGTGCTCTTCTCCAGGAATTACCCATGAAAAAAAGAACAGTGGGATACAGCATACCCTTTGAAAACAGTGCAGTTCAACAGTGGTCTTCCCCCAGAAAATAAAAAGAGACCAACCACCTTCACAGCTCACTGCAAACTTCAAACCTGGGACTCTCATTTGGTTTTTCTCTAGACATCCTGTTTTTCTGTGCAGCACCTAATGTCTCCACCACTCAATTGAAATAGGTGGAAACTGATAAAACAAATCATTTCATTATTTTCTACAGCAAAACAAAGCATTGTTGTCTTTATTTGAACTAGCTGCTCTTCATAAGTAGAGATGCACCAAGAAATTGACATGTGACAGGAAGTGGACAATTTTCAGCTTGAATACCCCCAGTAGGCTACCAGTCATTTGGAAACTCAAATTTGATTATTGCTCTGGTTTCAGGATCACGTTTAAAAATAAGACAAGAACAAAAAATAAGAGTAAACGCAAAGATCAAAGAAGCAACACTTTTTTTAAACATGTCTGTAATTATTTCTTTTGAAAGAGGGAGAGTTTGATTTTCAGCTGATAACAGAAAGTCTGAACAAAGTCCAGAAAAATTGCTTCATTTTATCCTTTTGATTATTCTAACCTGGTCTGTTATCTAGGCTGCCTTTTGGAAATCTCAGTTAAAGGGACAGTTTGGATTGTTTAAATGATCAGTAATAGCTGTCTTTCCTGTTGTAGACAGATGTCATATCACCTAATAAATTCCCAAAGTGAGTCAAATTAACCATTTGTTTTTACTTATTTTCTGAGGTTAAAAACAATTCAAACTACAAATGAGCGAGAGAAACCTATGTTAGCAACTAGATTTTCACATTACACAGTTGTTGATGATAGTGAACTGGAAAGAAGTACTTCCTCATTGACCCCCTGGTTCATGTCGCCCAGCAGTCAATAGGTGAGAGGTGGTGTCCATTGACTACAGGAGTAGAAACCCCTCAAGTGAGCCAGAGGTAGTAAGTGGGTATTGAAGATGTATAGACTGCAACCCATTATCAGTGCATCTGCACTGGTTTGTGCTCAATGCATAAAGGAGAATGTGAAAAGGAAGAACATTACTGCAGTTTTTCTATCTTTTTGTTCCTGAGAGATAATTCATCCACATCAGGGAAACAGCAAGCCTCTCCAAGAAGCATGAGCTGATATTAGCATTGAATAATATTTGGTCTAATATAAGTTATCGATCCATTCATTGTGTTTCATAAACATGTGGAGTAATTGTCCACTCTTCTACTGACTCCCTTTGACACCAGTGTGCTATGGAGGGAAGGTAATAACTTACTAAAAGATTATCTCTGTAAGGTAGTTCACATTCAGGGTAGTCATTTTAATTGGTAATATCAGATGCTAAACACAGTTTAAAATGTGAATGCCATTATTATTGTGTTACTTTGGCCCTGAAGTGCAAACCACTTCAACAAATCACTACACACAACTATAAATTGAAAAACACAACAATCTATGCAAAAACATGACATTGACTAAGCACAATTACAAATTAAGAAAACACAACAAAATTAACAAAAAAGAAGATGAAAGTCTCAGTGGGAAAACTAAGACATTCCTGATCGGTTGATATCACTTTTAACTTTAGAACCGGAAATTATTCTAGCATTCATTGTCTTTAGTGAATGCTAGCAGACAGAGAGTCACAGACAGAGAGTCACAGTGCTATGTATTGCCCAAACTCCGAAAACGACCCCCAAAGCTTCGTAGTTTGTCCGGACTCAAACTATTCTTGGATAGCGGTAGCTACGTAGACATGAAAACAAGTCTCCTGAGTATTCATGTCTATGGGTAGCTATGTTATTCTTTATTTATTTTTTTTAGAATGGCAGATCACAAATGCCTTCAAGGTGCATACTGCCACCTACTGTAAATGAGTGTGTAGCAGCATTAACAAACATCCATGAAATTCTGTTTTTTCTGGTATTTTTTTATCATGACGATAAATGGGTAATGTTTTCAGTAGCTATATTTGCATCATTGGTTACATTCCTATTTTCAACAAATGCGCTAAAACCAAAATAATTTCCGGATCTAAAGTCAAAAGAGGAATCCCCCAATCAGAGATGTCTTAGGTTTCCCACTGGGATCTATCTCTTCTGTTTTGTTAATGTTATATTTTTTAAATTTGTAGTTGTATTTTTCAATTTGTGCCCTCTGGAGAAAGGTACCAGCACTCTTCATGACCCCACAAGGGGATAAGTGTGTTGGATAATGGATGGACAGATTTTTCCTTTTGTAGTTGTGTTTATGTATTTGCTGATGTGGTTTGCACTTCAGGGCCACCATATTTTGTCTTTGCTTGAAAAACAATCACAAATCTTTTAAAGACTGTCTCACCAACATCCCAAAATGTGCTCCAAATGTAAATCCTTTTAATCATTCTAGGCAGGAAGATTAGAAAACACCATTTTAAACACAGTTATCTACCCAGAAATATACGGAAGAGGATTAGGGCCACCGAAAAGAAAAAGAAAATGGCAGGATTTTTTTTTTTCAGTAGCTCAGGAAAAAAAATCGCAGAGGAAAAAAAATTTTTTCCTAAAAAAAAATTTTTTTCAGACGAAATTTTTTTTCTCCAAAAAAAAACATAATTTTTTTCCTCTAAAAAAAAAAAAAAAAAAATTTCTTTGTCTGAAAATTTTTTCTTTTTTTTTTTCTTTGAGAAATTTTTTTTTTCCAGAGAAAAAAAAAAAATCTCAGAAATCAGAGGGGAAAGAGTCAGAATTGTGGCTGACGGGCGCCAGTCACTTAAATCAGACATTTTCTCCAGAATGTTCGCTGTCCGCCACAACTCGCGTCTCTGGTTGTGAAACTGGCTGCTTGCTGGCGCCTGTCAGCCACAATTCTGACTTTTTCCCTCTGATTTCTGAGATTTTTTTTTTTCTCTGGAAAAAAAAAATTTTCAGACAAAGAAATTTTATTTTTTTTTTTTTTAGAGAAAAAATGCATTTTTTTAAATTTTTTTTTAAGAGAAAAAAAAATTATTTTTTTTTTGAGGAAAAAAAATTTCGTCTGAAAAAAAATTTTTTTTTAGGAAAATTTTTTTTGTCCTCTGAGATTTTTTTTCCTGAGCTACTGAAAAAAAAAAAAATCCTGCCATTTATTTATTTTTTTTCGGTGGCCCTAATCCTCTTCCGTAATTTCCCGTGTGCTGAGCGGCATCTTTTTGTTTTTTTGTGTTGCACCGTGAATGAGATGGAAGTGTTACATCGACGTGACTCTTGTTCGTTAATAAGTAAGAAAATAAAAATAGTACACATAAATTACATAATTACGAAAATGACAAAAGCAGGCAAAAGAAAAATATTTTCCAAGTACATTTCTTTCAATATAAAACTTTTGAAACTCTAATAAAAACTGTTTGTTAGTAAATGTTTTGGTTAAGACAAGCTTGTTTTTCATTCACTGTTACTCAAAATAGTAGAGTATCCAGAATTTTTACTCAAATAAGAGTAGCGATATTTAATAATAGGCTACTTAGTAATAAAACTACTCAGTTATGCAATTGGAAGGTCTTTTTTGACATGTCTTTCAGTTGGTGATGGAAATACTAAAAACAAATTTACTTTTCAGTCATATTGTAATTTATGGAATAAGTTTTGCCCCTTTTCCACCGGCTCTACTCGGCCCGGCTCGGCTCTACTCGGCCCGGTTCGGCTCTATTTCGAAGTGACCGCGTTTCCACCGGCCCGTCTCGGCTCTGTAGCAGGGTGCCGCCTCCTGGCGGTGGGGGGCTATAGCGCCCCGCCTCCAGCAGGTCGTACTTGTCCGATTCGGGAAATGGCTAAAGGGGGATTCCACCTAATTTTTCAGTACCTTCCGCATCGACTCTAGCTTTAAAAACTACAACACCTAGACTCTTCAAACCTGGACTGGATTATTCTGCTCTAATAGCAGGATATGTAAAACCATATTTGTGATTTGGGAAACTTTTATCTGATTTGTGAAACTTCAACAAAGGTTGTTTTTACCACTTTTTTGCATCAGGATCATACTAGAACTGCTCCAGCTCCAAAACTACGACACCTGGACACTTCAAACCTGCACTGGATTATTCTGCTCTAATTGCAAAATATTTATAACTATGTTTGGGATTTGTGAAACCATTTTCTGATTTGTGAAACTTCAATAAAGGTTGATTTCACCACTTTTTTTCTTTTTTTTATCTTGGTCACAACAGAACAGCTCTAATTCCAAATCTACAACACCTGGACTCTTCAAACCTAGACTAAATTATTCTGCTCTAATAGCAGAATATTTATAACCATGTTTGGGATTTGCGAAACATTTTCTGATTTCAATAAAGGTTGATTTCACCCTTTTTGGCCACATGAGCTCTGCTCTAATTCCAAAACTACAACACCTAGAGTCTTCAAACTCTCCAGACTCTTCTGGATTATTCTGCTGTAATAGCATAATATTTAAAACCATGTTTGGAATTTGTGAAACCTTTTTCTGATTTGTGAAAGTTGAAGAAAGGTTGATTTTACCGCTTTTTTGCATCTGGATCATACTAGAACTGCTCCAGTATATTGGCCAGTAATTAAATTTTTCCTAATTGCTGCTGTAGGAGCCAAGGTTTAAAATTTTACAAACTTTGGCTTTTGTGCTTTACGAAATATTTAATACTATTTGATGACTGCTTCACTTTCTTTAAATAAATGATGCAATTAGTTCAGGGAAGTAGAAAAACAGATGGAGAACAACTTAGAACCAGTTCTATTCTTTTTTTCTTAGTCTGTGTCAGGTTAACACCACATGCAGACAACAACCACCTCCAGGACCCAACGGAGCAAAGATTACGTTCAAGTGTATCAGGAACTAACATCAAAAAACACAAAAACATTCGTCACATAAAAAGTACATAAAAACACCAAAACATTCAGAGAGTTACAGTTTTATGTTTCTTCAGTTTCCAGGTGGCAGGTGTTTAAATGCCACCCTGGGCAGTTTAAACACCTGCTCTACTGATAAACTGTCAGCAAATAGATTTATAGGTCGCCTTATTTTTATGCTAACTGAACTGAAACACATTTAAATGCACAGCGTGGGTACATGTTAAGGTTGTCAAAGTTTAGCAATAGTATGCAACCTACGGTATTCCCTACTTTTTAAATATTTTTTAAAATTAAAGCTTTTTACTGACCTGTGAATTGTACTTCTTGTAATTAATTTTTTTTTTAAAATATTTAATTAGAACGCTGTCGGGCTCTGGGACTTTATTGTTTCGTAATGATTTAACAGCAAGGAGATATGTGTTCTTCACATATTTCATTTTCCAGCATGTCTTTATCAGGAACATGTAATCTTGGGAACATGTAATTGATTCAGAAATTGTTTTATGTCTGCATTGTCATTATCAAACTCAGATTGAAACTTGAACATTTTTAAGAAACTTCAGAGTTTGACTGAAACACCTACAAACGATGTGCGAGACTTTATTTTATGTAAGTCGGAAAATTTTACTCTTGTTTTTTTTTCTAGAACAGACCAATGCTACACATAAATACACTTTTTTAAATACCAAAAATAACTGGTGGAAACTTGAACTCACAAAAGTAGAAGCAAAGCAAAAATAGCAAACAGCTTTGAAGATGCATTTCAAGATGTGCATCAAGCAAATGTCTGCATTTTATAATATTGCATGTATTGTTTAAAAATGAAGCAATCAGAGAGAACAGTGAATAAACTTTGCACAATACACCAGGGCTATCAATGCAATTATTTGGCTTTTTTGTGAAAATGTTCTTAATTGTGCTTCAATAACAAGAGAGAGCTTATGGCTGTGGAAACTGCTCTCGTTGTGAAACCACATCCTGCTATTGTTCTCTCTTCCTCTCTTCATTTTTGGTCTCTCTAAAACTCAGAACTCAAATAAAGGAAATGTCTACATTTCAGTATATGTCAACATTACGCACAAGTTTAAACAATGATTTTTATTTCCAGGAACAGGGATTTACAAATCTATATTCAACTCTGCGACTGTTTCAAACACTTTGGAAAATCCCCCTCACTCTTGGTAAAGCACAAAAGATTTACTCAACATTCTCCAAAAGATGATACATTCAAATACGTTTAAAATTAATCTCTGACTGGAAGGAACTATAAAATCTTGTGCAAATGACTGCTGGCTTCTTTATAGAACTCACTAACCTGAGGCCGTCTTGAAACCATGCGATTGTGCAAACAAAGCTGGTGCCAGCTGTCACTGAAGCTCACCTTTGCACTGGGATCCCTGTGGATGCTGTTCCTGGTCCTTCAGCTGCAGTCACCCTTGTCTACTGACCTAATCCACAGTAACCACTGGTTGGAGTACAGGGATTATGACTTTGGCCCAGAGAGAGTGTGCAACTGCTCAGCAATCCTGGAGGGAAACACAGAGGCGGTGCTGGAAGCCAAACTATTAACCATCACAAAAGAGTTCCAGAAAAATATTCAGATCCCTGATGAATATTACATTAATGGAACCAAAGACTGCAGGTGTGTTGCTTTAAACTACAGAGCCTCGCAGAACTATTCCTAACCCTAGAACTTTTTCACATTTTGTTGCAATTTTATGACAGAAAAACATTAAGTAGAACGAGATTATGACTTACACTTGTATTCAAATCCCCTATGACCATTAAAGGACGGATTAATTTATACTGAGCAAAAAATGACACATAGACAAACTCTGTTTGCCAGTAAAATAACTTCTGAAGACAATAGATTGTATTGGATTTTATTTATTGGTAATTGAGTAACTGAGCCACTTCTACGAGCCATCTATGCATAAGTGTTATTTCTGAGAAAACAAATGAGAAAACATTTTTCTTCTACTTCACAATTAAGCAACACTTTGTATTGCTCTGTTGCATAAAACCTCAATATGCTGGTTTATGGTTGAATTGCAACGACGTGTGAAACATTTAAGGGCTTTGGATACTGTTGCAAAGATTTTTATTTCTTTTAGTAAGTCAATAATTTCAGTGACACATAATGACATTCAACATTGTTACAGGAAATTCAAGTCAAAGAGGAAATATATAACATTTGCCCTTAGCAAAGAAGAAGAAAACTTTCCTCTGGCTTATTCTATAGTTGTTCATCACAAAGTAAGTGCATTCTAACATTACATTTAATTATATATTACATATACATTTATATTAGGAGACACAGATTGTGATGTTATTAAAAATAAATAAAGAAAATGTAAGCAGGCACTTGCTTGTTCTGAACAAAGTGACTGAGAGATTTTGTGATGTTTCTCTTTCAAGGGTTTAAAACTCGGCTACAAAACCGAACATGCATTTCCTCACAGAGCAATGTTTCACCCCTTTGGAAAAAAAGGAACTTAATTTTGTTTTTGTCATATTTTAGGTGCAGAACTTTGAGCGACTGCTACGAGCCATCTATGCGCCTCAGAACATTTATTGTATTCATGTGGACAAAAATTCCCAGCCCTCTGTAAAAGCTGCCATTACCAGCATCGTTTCCTGTTTCCCCAATGTCTTCATGGTCAGACAGGCTGTGAGCGTGGTGTATGCTGGGTGGCCTCGTGTCCAAGCTGACCTCAACTGCATGGCTGACCTCTATGAATACAGTGCAGAGTGGAAATACTTCATCAACCTGTGTGGACAAGACTTCCCTCTAAAAACCAACTTGGAAATGGTAAGAATGCTGCGCTCGCTGAAGGGCGGCAACAGCATGGAGTCCGAAGATCTGCCTGAATGGAAGAAGCCGAGGGTATCAAAAGTTCACCAGATTGTTAATGGGGCAATCAAGGTACATTTGGAGAGCATTTGTAGCTTGTGTTGAGACCTAATTATCAATATTTTATTCATTTTTATTTACTCTACGTTTTCAGTCAACAGGAAAATCGAAGAGTCCGCCTCCCTTCAACTTCCCCATTAAGTCAGGAAATGCCTATATTGTGGTAACTCGGGGCTACATCCAGAGTGTTTTGAACGACACTCGAGTACAAGCTCTTATCGAGTGGTCCAAAGACACCTACAGTCCTGATGAGTTCCTGTGGGCAACCATTCAACGAATCCCCGGTGTGCCCGGCTCGAAGAGACCCCACACTAAGTACGATCAAACGGACATTAATGCCATTGCACGACTAGTGAAATGGATGTGGCATGAGGGACCACAGGATTCAGCAGTGTATCCTGAGTGTCAGGGCAGCCATGTACGCTCAATTTGTGTATACGGAGCTGGGGATGTACAATGGCTGCTGGAGAACCACCATCTATTTGCCAACAAATTTGACGTGTGCACAGATCCCATTCCTGTCTTCTGCTTGGAGAAACATCTCAGACAGAAAGCTCTGGCTGAATCAGAAGGTGAAAAATTCATCTAGTCTTAATAGATGACTTAAAACAAGATGATCTACTGGAACATATTTATGGTTGGATCATACATTTTTAGCTGTAGGGGTTTGGGAGGATAGTATTAATACTTTGGGGCCATTGTGGCTCAGAGGTAGGAATTCATCCTGTAACCAATGGGTTGCTGGTTTGAACCCCAGCTCTGTGTATTTCAGTCATGTTTTTCTTCTGCTTTACCTGCTGGTGTTGGTCTGACTAAGGGCCTGGTGGCGCTGATTGTATGCCAGCCATGCCTTCCAAATGTTCCACCTCTCTTAAGTATTCTAAATAAATATCTGAATATTGAACAAAGCAGATTTCTTTTGAAGAATATAGCGTCTTTGAATGCTGTTGGGTCGAGTCGGAACATCTTTCACTGGATATACACTGAGCAACTTGGCTCTTTTTGCATGTTGCTTATTTTAGCTGAAAAATGGCCTGCATGTGAATCTTTGTCTTGTCAGAAAAGGTTTTTGGATTGTTTAAAAATTAAGCTGAAGGCATCCCATTTAGTTTCTCAGTTGCTAATTTTATTTTGGTATGCTAATTATCTTGATTGAGGAGTATCAAACAACAAATTACATTTTTTATTTTGATAATATGAACTCTGTTGAACACATCTTATCATGTGCTTCATCAGCCCAGCAATTCCTAAATATCGCACGCTGTACTTTGCCAGTGCAAAAATCTAAACATATCTTAATTTATGAAGCTATTTTCAACAACGTTGCTTTATTTTTTTTTACCTCCTACTTTCTTCAAAGCAGGGCATGAACTTATTGTTTCCCCTCAAAAATCTGTTGGTGATGCCTAGGAGTTTGACTAAATTGGGGAAACATTCATCATTGCATTTTGCTATTTATGTGTAGAATGCTCCAAGTAAAATTAAAAGTAACTTATTTAATTAAGTGACTTTGAACAAATATTAAGCACCTTAGATCTGAATGCTACTGTTTTGATCCATTTAGTGTCACTGTTGAACAAATCTTTTAAAATTTTTTCATGGTTGTTTAAATTTTTATGTGTACAGTTTTTTCTGTTAACAAACATGCAAAACTCTTATGTTTTGCATGTACAATTTATAAATCCCTTTTCAATAAAAAACAGAATAAATTGTGTTTTATTAAAATATTGTATGCTTAGTTTATTTGAGCAGATAAAAGTAAAAAAAATAATCACTACAAAAAACAAACAAAAAAACCAAACCTTTTAACCTGTCATGGGCTACAGCAGGGATAGAGAAGATCCTGTGGCCATTGAGGTTCAGAAAAAGAAAAATTCTACTTTTGGTCCTAGTCATTTAGGTAGTTTCTCTAGTCATTATGATATGGAAAGAACAAGTAAAATTGCTTGGTAATAAATCATTTTACCCAACCACTAGCAAAGAGTAAAAGAGTATCATGCTCTCTGACAAAATGACAACTATCATTTCTCCGCCACAATACTGAAGAAACAAAAAAGGAAAATTACCCAATAGAAGATTTAGAAAAAGATTGATCAAGCATCTCAATGACAAAATAGAAACATCCAGCTTTTTGCCACTGTGTGTTAATATAAATACTTCTGGAAAGTATTGGAAACAAATAAAACACAACAAGCTAATGGTCGGGAGGAAAATGTATTTAATGAAATGCACAATTTTCTGATCTCTACAACAAATAAATATTATGTGCTGTGGAAAAAAATAAATTTCCAATCATTGTCAGGTTTATTTGTGTATTGTATTGTACAGAGAGCTTGTAAGACAATCAATAATGAAGAGGTTCCGAATGAAAAGCTCTGTCAGGCAGTCGACAGAGTTTTATACCAGGGATAAGGGATCCAAAACATGGGAAACAGTCTGGTACCCATGAAGCTGTAGGAAAACAACTTCAAACCTTTGTGTAGCCCAAACCGGTTCTTCTGCTGAGAGTTCACAAGCATTTAATATAACATGATCAGCAGATGTTAACTAATAATTATTTTCCCACATATGCCAGTTACATATTAACATTTATGAGTAAAAGCATACATTACTGAGTCTCCACCGTGGCTATTATATTTGCATGAAGGAACATAAAGTACTTAAGTTTGTCACCCAATGGTTCAGATTACACAAATGTTGAACTTCGACCACACCTCACATTTATCATAATGAAGACAGTCGTAAAGCCATGTTCCTTTTGGTATCACCATTAATAAGTGATTGTCACAAACAGCTGATAGAAAACACGGAACACATTTGGCACATGGGAAAACTCCACTCCAATTGGTTTTCTCTGACAACCTTTTAATTTCACTACAGTGATTAAATTCTGCTGACCATATGGATGTTTTCACAGTGACACAGTGTAGCTGGAGCAAAGAACAGCTCATTTTTATTAATAAACAAATCAAGTGTTGACTTACATGTCTGCACACAGAAAAAAATCACAACTTACTCAATAAAAAGTCTTTCTCTTTTATCTGGTCAACCACCTCCGCCTTTCAACATCATGCAAGTGCAGGTCCCACTGCTTATAAAATAGTCCTAATATTTAAGGGCAATTTATTGTTTTTTCAAAAGCTTA
The DNA here is from genome assembly GCA_903066825.1 of Alfaro cultratus. Lineage (NCBI taxonomy): Eukaryota > Metazoa > Chordata > Actinopteri > Cyprinodontiformes > Poeciliidae > Alfaro > Alfaro cultratus. The sequence goes on along the minus strand of CAEFZX010000841.1, from coordinate 36,728 downwards.
TCGACTGAGACTATAGTCTAAACAGAGAAAACATTTAGTCTCTGGTTAAGAGTTAAACAGAGACTTCTTAGAGATCTAACACAGCACAATACCCTGATGGTAGAGGGAGAGCAGAGGCTTTCTGCAAACATTGAGTTCAAATTGCAACTGTGACTTCAGAAAATACACAATAGTATAAATACCTTTTAATATACAGTGAAGAATAGCTGTAAATGTGTTAATTATATTTAAATAAACACAGAGGAAGAGATGGTGAACTTAGTTAAGTGATGTGAAAAAGGGGCAAAGCTTTCCTCCCTTTCAGCACAGTGACAGTCTCCAGCATCTATGTACCCTTTGCTCAGAAACTCTCCACAAAGACAATGGGATCTTAGTTACCATGTTGGCTTTATGGCACCATCCCCTCCGATTCACCAATAGTTGCAAGGCAACAACTTTGTGCCGCACTAATCATGCTGCAAGCTTTCATACTCGGACATGCTGTGGCAGACAGTACAGCAAAATACAGGGAGAAACTAGGCAGCATCCAAGTGTTTTCTCAAACAGTTGATTTCCCTTTGTCCACTCTGCAGGAGACAGAAGACAAAAAGGAAGAGGAGAACATTTACTGGAGGGAAACTTTTTCTTTGGCTATGAATTTGAGACAAAATATACACTAAGTAGGATAAGGAAGCAAATGCTTTTAGTCAACTCATAAAATGAGAAAGTCCAAAGTTTCTGAGGCTCACATATGTCTGACATTTACAATGAACCCAAGACTCTGATTTAAATCTCACCAGGGCAGCTTTTATGTTTTTGTGTTCTTCCAGCTATTTGGAAAAACAGAAGCTTTTTTTTAATACAGTTCAAGCATATTTGCTTTCCTCATAAATGTATCGTTTATGAGGAAATATGAAGCATATATGAGTAATTTCCCTTCACCAACATGCTTAAGCTCCCTGCTAAATTTGCATTTGTTCGGCAGGTGTCTGGTTAGCTCAACAGAGACGGGCTGATCCTGATCATGTTTAGTTTGTCGCTAACTGACGCTTTAGTGCTGCACAGATTTGCCATTACATATGTCTTAAATATTTACTTGATAAGAGCGACTTACATGTCCTTGAAGATTTAAGTAATATTCCCATATTACATATTTTTCAAAAGAGAAGATTTGTTTGAAATGCTAAATAGTTTCCCAGTGGGACGAACACTATTAGTTTTCTATTGCTTTTAACCCAATTCTATTTTCAAGAAAACTTTCTACTTGACCTGTCTGCTGTGTTCCTAACCTTCCAGTTAGCCATTTTTCAGTTCCAGATCTAAAAACTATTAAACTATTAACTGATACACTGACTGAGTGATGAACCCGGAGACAGACTTGCTTTGTGTGCAATACTGAATTTTACTATTATCGCACGCTAACGGATGCAACGTGCTGTTCGTCTAAATGTGACACACAAGTTCAAAATTGATAATTCACACTGAAAGTCAGTTCCTGGACTAAGAGAAATATTAAAATGTAAAAAAGCAGCTGATTTTGGGACGGATGCAGGAAAGTCAAATGTCAGTCGGAATCTGCTGGTTTTGGTTTTCACAAAACCAGCAGATTCAAATGAGCAGACTCTTATCACATTTCACACAGTTACATCTTGCAGCAATGCCTATCAGTCAGGTTTAGGCTTGCAGTTGAGATGTGCAAGATTGGAGCATGAGGCAATTTCCCTTTCAAAATATTCAAACAACCTGGTCCAGATACACAGAGGCAACATGCGTTATTCTCTCACAATAGTTTTACGTAGTGCTGACAAAGACTCACTTCATGATGCTGGGAGGAATGTGGACGTACTCCATTGGGATTATTTCTCCGAGCTCCTGCAGGCTGTGAACATACTTGATCTTACTGCTGAACTTTGAGCTGTACAAAAACAGGAATCAAAAAGATTTCAGTGTAAGTCAATATCCAGTGCTGTATGATGATATTCATTGTTGCATTTTATGTCCATATCGTGTGTAAGTGAATTGTGAGTAACAGTGAGACCTTATGAAGGGCCTGGTGAGTCCCAGCAGAGTTCGAATAAACCAGGAAGGATGGACAATGATGAACATCTTTAGGTTTTTCTTCAGTCTGCAGCAAAAAGAGAGAGAAAACTAAACATCATGAAGGATATTGAGACAAACAGCTATGTCCATGGTCTCTGAATATATTTAAAAGTTTTTCTGTGGACCGTGACTGCTTTTTGATGAATTTTTTTGTTTAAAACCTGACCACATATTGAGCAAGTCTGCTAAAAAAGTGAGGAAACTGGATCAGAGACACATCAACCTTCACCTACTGTTTGCCAGGTTTTCAGTTTTGACTGTCAAAAATCCTGTTTTTGCTTAGAAAGACCTCAAACCTTCTCTTATAATCTTGAAATAGACAACACCATCAATTTTTATCCTATTTTGATCTCAATTAGAGAAAAATGTTTTTTTTTAAACTACAAAACATTCACTGGTAGACAACGACAATACATATGAATTTACAGTTTTAGCTTGTGAGAAAACTTTACAAAAAAAAGTAACCGCTGATCATCTAGTTGTCAATTGCCTGAAAATTATCTGACCTAAGTTAGGCTTGGATCTTAAAAATGTTCAATATGTAATAAGATCTTGTAGAAAATGAGAAAGCAAGCACTTGTGTGATGATTACCTTCGGTCTATCATCTGGTAGCACCTTTTCATCCAGGTGAAACCCGGCATTCTTCTTCGAGGAGTGGCTCCATTCAGGTACACAATCATGTAATCCTCTGCCACCATTAGCTCTAATGTACTTATTACATAGCTGCAAGAAGAAGGAAATCGGACCTGGAGTTATCACGTTACCTTCATAACAATAAGAAAACAATAATGGTACATAATATCATGGCATTCTGGGTCTAACATTGTTGGTTTTAAATTAATGAGAAAATGCTTCTTCATTTCAGCATCACCAGATCAAGATAAAACCATATCAAACCCCAGGTCTTATGAAGCTAATTCAGTGAATTAATGTCCATGGTTTTGATATTAGATGTGGGCATCGTGGCTGCTCTGAATGTTTACATGAAATCAGGGAGATTGGAAAGTTTAACTTACAGAAAAAGGTTTTCCATGACATAGTTATAATTTTCACAGTCACTGTCTGGCAGGAAACAAGCTGCAAACACGATGATGGCATTCTTTTCAGCATAGTAGCCTGCAAAACAAGAAAAGTTACCACATCAGTTTTCAGTTTGCGGAAATTTATTAAAATACCTTTTTCTATTTCCATATTTGTTAGCTCTGAAACAAAAGGGACATTCAGTGAGCAGACTTTTTAGTTTGACACAAACAATGTTGCAGTCATACTTAAAGGCAGAGAGGAACCAAAAACACAGATAAAGCACTGAGAAGCAAATAAAAAGCTTCTCTTTTTTATCCCACATCAACCTAAATGGATAAAATTACAGAAAAGAAGCTTAGGAAAAAAATCTAAGTTCATTGACAAAATATACAAATACTGACTTAAACCAGAAAAAGTAGAGGTCAGCATTTTTCCACATGATGACATGAATCTACAAAACAAAGGGTGAAGCTTTGCTGAACCTGTTTTGGAAAATTGTGAGACAATAAAATGAACAGAAGAGACAAGTCTTGCACGGAAAACTGATGCCAACCATTTGTGTTTCCATACCTCCGTGGGAAATGACCTTCTTGTATGGTTGAATGCATTTCATATCAATGCGATGCTCCTGATCTCCAATCACCACACTCCTCCACAGCCGGTCGTCTCCCTTTTCCTCTCCTCGACGCTCTGCTGTGGCATCACCTGACGCTGCTCCAGCACCCAAACCAGCCTCTTCTGACTCTGTCGTTGGTCACATTAATGATATGACAGAAATATCAAATAAGGGAGAAACTTTAAAAACAGATACGGCTGTAAATCAATGCTCCAAGCTCACAGAAAACTGTCCAATCCTTCATCTGAAAATGAAAAGACTTTGACATAACTAAAGGCCAGCTAAGACATGACTGAAATCTAAAAGTCACAGCACTCCACAAATATGGTCTTTATCTAAGAGAATCAGAAAGAAAGCTGTTATTGATAGAGAATCACCAGAAGTCACATTTTTAGCAGGGGATGAGACCAAAACTGAACTTTCTAAAAAATATAAACACTGCCTATTACCATGGACTCACTTTTCCATTTGGCATGTGGTTGTGGCAGCATCATGATGTGGGACTCCTTTCTTAAATTTTTTTTTCTTTTTATTTACTTTTGCAGGTACGGGGAAGATGAACAACGTTTATTGGGAGATGGAGCTAAACATAGAGCAATCCTGGAAGAAAACCTATGAATCTGTGGAAGGCTTCCACCTTTCAGTCCTAAACTTACAGCCAGAACAACAAATGAGTGTAGATCAAAGCAAATTCCTGTGTTAGAATGAGTAAATCAATGTTCAGATCAAAATCAAATTGACATTCTGCAGCAAAACTTCATAAATGACGTTCACAGATACCATAAACCTACAGTTATTTTGCAAATATCTCAGTCTCCAGATGTGATAAGGTAGGAGACACATTCCACAAAAAGCTGCAACTTCAAGAGAAGCTAATTATGTCAAGTATCTTAATATCATATATAGCTTTGGCTCCACCTTACAAATCTCAATAACGTGTTGGTCTGTCACATAAAATCCCAATTAAATAAATTGAGCATTTTGTATTGCTTTGGGATAAATGTGTGATATTTTGAGGAATGCTTTTGTAAGACTCTCATGCTCATGTGCCATATTTGCATTGAGTCTTTGGGATTGTATCTTACCCTGGACATTCATTTCGAGTGAGTCTGCCTCATCAGGTGTGTCTATCCCATCTATGCTGGCATCCAGATCGTCTCCAGTGTCCAAGGCATCATCATCCGTGTCCAGAGCATCTTCTGAAAGAAGAGACCCTTCACTGCGTTCCAGTGACAGGTTAATTGGTGGAGCCGACAGCTTCCTCCTTTGGTTTGATCCAGCTGAAGTGTCTGCTGAAGAGGAGGGATCTGTACGATTTCAGTGGCATAGTTGGTATAGAAATATTCTTGAAAGATGCCATGAACAGACAGAGATGCTAGTATGACACCCAGTCATAAGTGTAGACTGTTGGATAAACTCTGGAAAATAGATTAATTCTCATCTGGATTAAAACTTTTCATTACTACTCTTTATTCTGGCACTGTATTGCAATGTTTCTTTTTTTGTTGTTTGTTAATATTATTGATATAATAATAAAAAGTGTTTGAACTATGCTGTTGCTGAAATGTGCTAAACAAATAATTCTCCTGGACAAATTTGCCAAAATGTCCCTTCAAAAAAAGAGCTAAAAAAGACCAGAACCCCCCAAAATAAAACATGGTGCAGTAAAAATTTAATTATGCATAAATTAACTGAAACATACATAATCTTTTATTTCAATTATGTATGTCTATGGTTAATAACAAATAAGTAGGTGAAAAGAAAATCGAGTTGTGAGTACAAACTTGATTATGGGGGCAAACAGGGAATGGAATCCAGATTTACATGATACCAAAATTTTCAGTCAGAGTGAAAAACATTTTCTTTATATTTTTTATTTCCTATCTGCCCTAAAATTTATTTTCTTTATTTCAGCCTTTATTTCACATCAGGACTGATGAGGGCTTTTATTTTTGCCTCTTTTTTTGTACCATAAACCTCCTTTAACAACTAAAACATATCCTGAAGATTTTGCAAAGTGAAAACAATACAAGTTTTGTTTTTCTGTTTATTTACCTTCTCTGTCTTCCAGCTTCTCAGCTGCCTCTTCACTGGAATCCATCTTCATCATCGTCGCTGCTTCACCTTCTCCCTGATGGGAGTTTCTGCTCAGAGGCAAAGAAATACAATAGTGAGCCATGACATAAACTATCATTGCTATGACCAAAGCCACCAGAGGCACAACTACACACAGTAAAGGGCCAAACAAGGCAAAGACAATCATTTATCTCCAACGCAAAAGAACAGAGCTGTTCCCATGACACTGAATAAAACAGAATCTAAAATCCATTCATTTGACTCAAGACATGAAGGATTACAGACGTGACAAAGCAGATGGAGAGAAACTGACCCGCTGCTTCATTCCCAGGCTGCACGTGTGGGCTGAGAACACAATACTGTGCAGTGTTACCACCTCCCTCCAACTATAGCCCCTCTAATAGATTCTGATTAGCATACAGACCGCTAACAATGGAGAAAAGCACTACAGAGATGCCTGGACACACAGAGACTCGCATGAAGACACATGCACAAGATCTTTTTTTTTCGTTTACAGAAATTTAGATTGTTACCTTTTTGTCATCACAGTGTCCTCCGAACCAGACTTTCCACAGTAGGTCACATGACTAGTTAATTAGGGGAAAGGCCTATTGTGCATGTATGCAAATAGACACACATACACACACACACACACACACACACACACACAAGCAGTGATAAACAGGGGAGGGTCATGCATCCCAAAGAGGGGGCGGGATATTATTCCAGTGTGGGACAAAATGAGCACAATACTGGAACTACTAATGGGAACAGTGTGACCAGTGCACCCCCTAAACAAATACTTACCTAAAAACAGGCTTTATTTTAGCGTCTCATTAGAAAAAAAAAGTATCTTAGGAAGGCATAGCACAGTACATTCATTGTCTTTTTCTACTACTTTTGTGATTTTTAGACCCCGTCAAAAGCATTTTCAGAAGGTAGTATAGTTGAAAAGAGTGTGCCGACATTGTGTAAAACTCCATGGATTTAAAATGGGATGTCACTCAAGTTCAAATATGTGGGAGAGTAAACAAGCAAACACCTTTGCGTACCTGAAACGATGGAAACCTTTCATGAAACAAGGGCTCAGATAAAACCTCAAGGCATGAATATTGAAGGCTGTGCAGTGAATGTAAAGTCAATAATTTTCAGACTGTTACAGTCATTTTTATTAAATGTTTTTGGAAAAATTATATAAAAACTTGGAAAAAAAAATACTGAGGGCATGAGTAAATTTTTCAATTATGGGGCCTTATCTGCAAAGATTCCAAATAAGAAGAGGTAAACTGTGCAAAGACAAAAAAAATTAATGTGCAATAAGTGGGTGTGATGCACACGATCTACAAAGACTGATTGTGCAAATTATTAAAGGAACAGTGGCGCAGACTGCAACAGAAAGTCATTATGCTGGAGGTATGATAATGATAGGAGTGATGCACAAAACTTTGGTCAATCACAAGTAATGTTTTTTGTTAATTAAAATGCAACAATTTGTATTTTTTTATTTTCACTTTCAACATAATCGCATTGGGTAATTGAAAAAGATGGAATCAAAATCCAGAAATTGAACTTATTTTCTGGAGCCACTCACCTTGACAGATGAAAGTGAACATATCCTTGTGATACATATTGAGCGCGATCTTCTGCCCCAGCTTCATATTGAGAGTACTGGAGTTCGGAGCTGCTCGTGGGTTCTTCCACATATGTGTCGTCAGTGATGTACTGACACTTAAAATGCAGGCTTTGATGGGCGCTGGCTCCAGTTTGGTTCTCGATCTGCTCGGCTCTGAAATACTCGGGCTGTGCATCGGTTGTGAACTCAGCGTAAACATCTGAGGTGCTCTGAGGCCTTTCAGGCTTGGTTATCGCGCAGTGGGGGCGAACATGCTGGTTTTCAGTTCTTTGGTCGATGTGGTGGTAGTTGTACCCATACTTGTTTTGAAAAAGACTTGTGTTCAGATCAGATGCAGCATTTTCATTAATCGGCCGAGATGATGGCTGACACGTTCTGTCTTGGTGTCTTCTGTTACGGGGATAAGGGATCTGGGATCAGTGCAAATACATATGGGACACAGTGACATGCATTCAACTATCCCTCACTTTATTTTTAGGCAATACTTCATACTTTATATCTGAATTATTTAAAACAATAATATTACCCAATTTGAAAGCAACAAAGTGTGGTTAAAAGCTAATGAAACAATGTCACCTAGTTTACAGACACTTTGGATGCATCTGTTTAACTAATAGAAATATTTCTACAAACAAAATAACTACTTTTGCATTATGCTGATTCTCTGCCATGAATTACAGAGTAACAAAAGAAGAAAAGAAAAGGATTTATCTTATCAGTTTTGTATGTTTACTTCAAGAACTCAAATTATCTGTTGGAAAATCCAATAGATTTATGTATTTTTGTGTCAAGGATCTATAGTAGGGGTCTGTTTTATATTTTTGCAACTTATTCTCTTGCTCTTCATAAATGCAAAAACAGATGCATGAAATTTCTGCAGTTATTAGAATGATCTGTTGATGGCAGTACTGCACTGGAAAAAACAAAGCAATTGCCCTCAGAGACATCATTGAGGGAGAGAGACACATGTATTAAACTTTTCTTATTTCTCTTCTCTGGGTCTCCTTTTACCGTATGAATTATTTTGCCTGTGACCTTTCCTTCAATCTTGACATTAAATCCTTAGGAATATCTCAGTTTCTGATGTCCTGTCAAAGGACAGGACATCAAAATCCTTGTCCTTCTGCATCTCAGAAGGACAAGAAGACCTTCTGATGAAGTATAAGCTGGGATGCTTTGTTTGGATCAAACTATAAAAGTGACAACGCATTAATGCTGAAGATTTAAATTAAAATCTAAAAGCTACACTCTTCTTTTTTGCAAAATTGTCATTGCGACAGTAAATAAATACATTTGTATACATAATCAGAGTCCATTTCTTCAGGCCATCCTACAAAATCTTTGAAAGATGAATAATTTAGCTGACTGGTATGACAACATTATCCTCTTTAAGATGTAAAAGTTGCTGGTCCCACATGATTTTATTCCATATTTAAGAGGCCATTTAATTATAAAAACACCAAACCAGAAGTCGCCAATATAATTCATCCAATGCATCATAGGACCTAGGAATAAAGTCAATATATCCCAACTATATAGAACTAGAATTAGTTTTTGCATCACATGATATTTAAAAAAAGAATGTATTGTATCATTGGTGAGAGTTGAAAATATACTTGTAACACTGCATCTCAGAAACTATTATCTAAACTGAGTGTGAGTATCTACGTCTGGTTGGCCAAATACACCAATATATTACACTTTCAAGGATAATTGCACATATTATTTTGGCAATACAGATAAACTTATATTTTGCAAAAATAGAATTAGGGTTGGTTGGAGGAAAAAATTGTTATTTTTCTTTTCCATTACACATCAGGTCAAGAACTAAATTCAAGAATAATGTTGAGAAAAAAAGTTACATTCTTTTCTGTCAAGACAAAGTATTGAGTATAAAGTGGAAAGAAAATCTAGAAGAAAAGGTGGGATTCTGAAACTGTTGTGTTCTTTCTAACCCCACATGTGTCCATATGTTAGCAGAAAAATAGTTTCTTGTTATTCAATCTTATTCTAAAGTATGGAGTTATGAGCTTATATAAACAAGGCCTGGCTGTCGTAGGTGTTGTGCCAGTGTCATTTTGACTTTATTATTGACCTAGTTCTTTTCCATTTTTTTCTCTTCTTTCATCTTTAATCTTAAAATAAGTGTAAGTGATCCTAACATTGCCACATACTATTTAGATGCAAACAAAATATACGCAATTATGTTTTTAAAAACCTCTGCCTTTCAGTTTAAAGTACTGCAGAAATGCATTACTAATGCAAAATTAAAGCCCCATGGACAAGGTATTCTCTGTTGCACCTGATTTTACATATGGAAACTTTGCTAATACACATGTATACCAGCACCTTGTTAGAAAGCAAGGGGAGGCATTTCCATAAGCAGTGGAGGGGCTCCAGCTGTAATGAGGCAGGTAATGCATATTTAATGAGGCGTAAACTGATTTATAAAAAACAAAACGCAGAGCTGCAGATCAAACCTCGATGCTAAACACACATCATATGCACTCAGATACATATGTACAGCTCTTTATCTCCTCACACCGATACAGACATAGATTCCCATTACACCACTGATATAGCATTCATTTTTCACTCATCCACCCCACATGTGTACACACACACACACACACACACGCACACACACACTTCGCTATACCAATATCCTGGGGAGAACTGTCCAGCTCAATTAGGACAGGGTTGTCAGTGATGCCAAATTTTTTTTTTCTGAAAGGCTCAAGTGAATAGCTAGACAAAACCCAGCAGAAAACAGGAAGTAGTTTGGAATATATGAAATCTGTAAAAAAAAAAAAAACAAACAAAAAAAAAAACAGTTAAGAATATACTGAGGTATCTTTATTTGTGGGAAAGCTTACCTTAAAACAGGTGAATCGATGTCTCCAGAAGCTTCATGATCTTCAATCTGTTGCTCCTCCATCCTTATAAATTGTGAATCATAGTAGGTCTCTCTGTTAAGTAGAAACCCATCATTCTTTTGTTCAATAGTTTCTAAATCTGTTTGTTGAAACATGGGAGCTTCAATAAGGTCCTCAGTAAAACTCAAGAGGTCAGGAGGTTCAAACCCTTCTCTTTCTTTTCTTTCATGTGGTTCCTCTGAGCTACACTTTGGCAGGGCAGTGGACTCTGTATCATCATCTTCATGCTCCTCTTCCATTAAATCTCCAGAAAATGGTAAGCCAAGTCCTTTGTCAGTGGAAAAACACAGCTCATTTACCGGGGAATTTACCAGAGAGCTGTTTTGAGAGACTGAACTGTTAGTGAGTGTCGGGGACTGGGCTTTAGCTGTTGCTTGAGGTCCATCCTGACTGACTAACTGGCCTCCCCAGAGTTTAAAGTCAGCCAAAGAAGCAGCGCTTGGCAGAGGAGCTGGTGGTGAGTGCCCACCTTCATCAGAATCCTCCATTGAGATCTGAGAATGGACATAGACTTCCTCTCTGGTCTTCAGGAAATGATCAGATGGATATCTTAGGGAAGGAGACACACTTCTGGCAGCTAACCCAGACTCATTTTCAGAGTTCGATTCTTCTGCTTGTCCAAACTTTGATTGGTGGAAAGCTTCAGATATCTTTTTTGACTGGTCAGAGGTGGACTTTCCTGGCAGCATGTGATGGTCAGGGTTATTATAAAGGCTGGATTGGTAAGAATTGGTTGACTCAGATGACACGGATTTGCTTTCAGCTCCTCTGGTCTGTTGTCGACTGCTTTGCTGAGTATTCTCCAGGTGTTCATCATGTGCAGATTTGGTGTGAGATCTCAGTGCAGTGGCAGCATAAGAGAGCATGCTGAATGTCTCCATGGGGCTCCGTTTTACTTTAGATTGCTTGTCTTCCTGTGTAATCTCATTTGCAGACAACCTGTTAGTTTCCTTTACTGCTCCAGGCATGACAATGTACTCCATTTCTAAGGTTGAGAATGAGTCTCCATCAGAACTAGTCTCATGGTTATTCTGATGACCTGAGTGAAGACTGCTAGGGATACTTTGTGTTTCTCTTTCACCCATTGGAGAACAGCTCAAAGATATTTCTTCTGATATTTTGTTTTCTTTTTGGTCCAGCTCTTGGTTTTCAGCTGGAGACCCCTCCTGTACATTGTTGGCCATTTTGATGGTCAGATCTAATGATGAGGCTGACTCTGATCCATCATGTCTCTTTGACAGATGGCCATCTCCATCAAGGTGGCTTAGAGATAGTGACTGGGGAGTCTGAACTTGGGTTTTAGCATCTTCTCTGGGACTTTCTGAAACAAGCAGAGTGACAGTAGACTGATTTACTAAAACAAATGGTGAATGCTCACTGGATTGTTCCATCCAATCAGTATCCTCAAAGATGTCACTGCTAGTGTTTTTGGACTTACTCTCAACTGGACCTTCTGTGCTACCTGTAAGATTATCAAACTCTTTGTCAAATACAAACATTTGGTTTTCTGTCTGATCTCTGTCTAGATCTGCCTGTGTTTCTCCCAGAGGATCAGTTCTCTGATTCTGAAAAAGTCTGGGTACTGCTATAAAAGGGCTAGATTGCTCCTCTAGATGTATCAGGTCCACTACAGGGCTGGCAAAGTTGTCAGGGGAGGATGCGTGGCTCCATCCCTCAGCTCCGACGTTGTCATATTCAGAGGTGGATGTGACCATGCCATGAACAGGTAATTCCCATAAGTCAGTGCTTCTGTGAGGTGAAGATTCAACATCTGATTGTGCAGAACCCAAGTTCCCAATTCCAGTCTCTAAAAGCTCTCTCTGCACACTTTGCATGTCATTGTTGGTCATTTCCTCCCCCTGTGATCCACTATCAGCTGTTTCTATGACTATTTTCACATTGTGCTCAACACCTCTCCAGTCATCAGCTTCAGGTGACTGAAGGTCCCCTTTTTTCTCTGTCTCAGGAGAAAATTTAGTTACCAACGATCCAACACACGCCAGATCTTTTTCATGTTCAGGTCCTTCGGGGGTCGTTGTTGCAGAGGAGCTTTCTTCCTGAATGGTGGTGTTCCACATCGCCATGCCACCATCAGAATATCCCAGTGGACTTTCCAGTGATGCATCTTTCCCCATAACAGCGTTCAGCCCACTAAAGGATCCTGCATTTTCAGACAAATTGTCTGGGGTAGTCAGAGGTGAGAGACTGTCGTCCCTAATTGTCATATTCCACATATCCAGAGATTCAGGGTAGGAGGTGGTCGTTCCGCTGTCAGATTTCAGAAATCCCTTTTGGGCTGAGTACGTCCAAAAGTCTAGGAGCTCCATTTGTTGGCCTGGTCTTTTACCTTCATCCTCTTCTTTAGAAGTTTCTGGTGTTAAAGTGTCTAGGGTGAGTTTCTTTTTCAATACAGAGGGTGTTACATGTTTTTCTGCAGTAGCTTTGGGTTTCAAAAACACACCATCTTCAGGTGGCGTTAACTGAAGATCAGCCAAGGTCACAGGGTCCCACTGATCCCTAAGTACATAGTCTGGGTTCCAGTTTTCACATGTTTCAGTCTGCTCAGTGATAAAACTAAGCTGAGGTTCAAGAGTCTTTGCCCTCTGACAGGCAGCATCTGGCTTTGATGTTTGGTCTACAGTATCTCTTTCTGTTGCATCACCCATTGAGTCTTTTACTTCAATTAAAACATTCTGAGGACTGCCTGAGCTGCGGACCTTATTTAATGCACTAATGTCACTGGAGAAAGCTGCTCCTTGTGTTTCACTGCTCAGGTCATCCCAAGTCTCTGATAGGGATGATGATACACTGTCTTTGTGCTGTAGGCCATTGATCCTCTCGACAACATCTTCTGGGAAAAACCTAACACCACAACTGCTGGGTGGGCGGCTACCTACCAGGCTGTTCACCGGAGTTGGAGGAACCATTGTGTCCATCATCTCATTCCCGTAGATCTGACCGTGGTGATCAATTGAGGAATTTCTACTTTCTAGCCCTCCTATAGAGTTTGGAGCAGAGAAATCAATCAAGCTCATCTCATCAAGCTCTGATAAGCTAGAGCTTCCTGCTCTTCTTTCCACTTCATCAACTCCTTCTAGAGAATCCACCAGTTCTCCTTCCGCTGGCAGTGGCTGGTCCCTGCTATGAAGTGGGTCAAAGCTAAATAAATTTAAATTGTCTTTCTTATTTTTGCTGGAGCGATGCTTCCTCCTCTCAGGTGGGACAGGAGGGGAGAGAGATGAAAACCCCAGAGGAGAAGGGTTCCTCAGAAGGAGCAGTCCTGGTCCACCAGCCGGTCCTTCACCTGCTGGACTGTCGTCACTGAGGAACACAGAGCTCTCCTTGGAGGAGCGGCTGCTGCGGATGGTGGTCATACCGCTGTCAGGGCTCAAAAGCTCCCCGCTAACACAGCCTCCCACAGCTCCCATCTCCTCTTCAGCCTCTGCAATCACCCTGTTTGCAAAAATAAAGTTAAACTGTGGCAGTATTATTTGAATCATAATTAAGTATAGTGGATCTCAAAAGAGTACAAATCCCTGTTAAAATGCCAATGTTTTTGGGATGAGACCATGATGTATCATCTCAAAACTTCTACACTCTTTAATGAGACATTTACTCTGTAATTTACTGGAGGGGGAAAAAAAATAAAAAACAAAACCTTGCAATAATCCAGTTATAATCTAAACCAATATTTTTCAGCATACTGCATCTTAATTTAATCTTTTCCAACCTTATTTTGTCCTCAGTCTTCTTCAGACAAACGCACAGTTTTTCCACTGGATATAGTTCTGGACTCTATCTAGGGCTGGGGTCGGCAACCTTTATGATCCTAAGAGCCACATTTGCCAAAATAAGACTTGTTTTGAGCTTATTATTTTTCAGTCCAACTGCACAAGTAATGCGGCACATCACAGCCAGAATAAATTCAAACATAATTTATAATGGCCTACTCTTCTTGACATTACAGACCATGTCTTTTAACAGGGGTGTGTACAATTTTGAGGTTGAGTGCACTTAATACCTTGCTTCTGTTGCCACATCTCCATTGCCATCTGCCCTCTCTGTGTCAGATCCGTCCATGTCGTTGATGCCAGATGATCCCTGGGAAAACTCCACGCTGCCCGCTACTCCCTCTGTGGAGGAAGTCCTGCTGCTGGGGTGGCAGCCTAATACAGAGTTTCGCCGGTTCACTAAGTCCTTCAGGATGCTCTGGATGTCTTCCAGCAGCAGAGGAAGAGTACCAGAAGGGCCGGATGTGTTTATTGGAATGTGGTAGATCTGGAGATTTTCCCTTTCTTCTGTTTCACCAGAAAAAGACCAGCTGGAGGATTCCTCCAGCTCAGCGCAGATCTGTAATCAGAGCCAATAAATGGTGACATCCTGTTTTTTCTTGTTTTTCTATTTGTGTTTTTTTTTTTTTTTATTATTAAAATTACATTAACAGCCAAGGTCATCACCAAAAATACACAATGTGACATTTTTACAGGTAATATTCTGGATTTACAGCAAACTAAAACTTTTTGCTGATTTTCTCAGTAGGTTTTAATGAACACAAAAAGATTTTGAAAAAAGTTTTTTTTTTTCACAGACAGGTTGGAATTTACCTGGTTTAGGATATCTGTGTTGTTTGAGTAGACTGCCACCTGCTGGCGAGGATGATGAACTGTATCACTGATGGACAATACTGCCACAAGAACATCATAGCCATTCTGGTGACAGAATAATTTCAGGTCATCCACGTAATTATGCCAGTCCTGAATGTGAGAGGGGGGAAAAATACATTAAAAAAATACAAAAATATGACACCATTTCTTTCTACTCATCATAATCTTACAAATACAATTTTTTGATTCCAAACATTTTGCTTACATTTGTTGCTAACTTTGTTAGACTTTGTTACTTTTATTGCACATTCAATTTAATTTTATTTAGTAAAAGTAGTTCCAAATGTGTCTTCATCTGTAGTAATGAGAGACGAAGCTGTCAAAGTGCACAGAGGGGTAGAAAGATACTTTGTGATTTATTGTCTGTAAATTAACTGTTTGCTCTTAAAACAGCCACCATGCACAGATTATGGTAATTCAGTGACATCCTCTGTGATTGATGGATAGAAAGTTGCATTAATTAATTGTTTTGTTTGTCAAGGGAACTTGTTTTTTCTCGCTCCCTCTGAAATGATTAACAACAGTGTTACTGCAATCATAATTTGCCACGCAGGGATATGCATAAAGTGTACAAAGTGATACTTTTGAAAACATATTTGCTTGATTTATCTACATTTGCTGTACAACTGTTTGCTTAGGGAAGTTTTGGAAATTGTTGTGCTTATTTAAGTTGAACTTTCACATGAAGAAAGATAGTCATAGTAAGTTAACGTTGTTTTTCACGATTGTGTACGTTATATGACATATTCAAGTTGTCCGAGGATATTACGACACGCTTTTCTGTCATGTTCTTTCAAAACGTATGTCCTTCTCATTACTTGAGAGCAAGTGTGTGTGTATGTGTTTGTTTGAGTCCACTGAAGGTGATTGATGACTGCTTGAGGCACTGTGTCTGCCCAGGCTGTGTCAATATTAACCTGCGAGGATGAGGGGGCTGCAGTCCTCCTCCCTCTGCTCCAGCCTCCATCCCTCCCTTCTCTCACCACAATATGGCTGCTGTCAGATTTAAGAACATCAATCGTTGCACACACACACACAACTGTCACTTCACTGACACTGCCATTCCTCAATGCTGATATCCTGATGAGTGCAATGAAGCCTCCCGAGATTCAATAAAACACACATATTCACTCACATGGGTATACACAAGTAAGGACGCATGTGACTCCCAGCACATGCAGCTACCCAGATTAATCCACCTGCAGTTATCTACTGTAACCCGACTTTATGAGCAAACATGTGCACATAAAATTTCTATTACAGCCATAAAGGCGCCACCGTTTACAGCCCATTCTGCTAAGAAGAGTTGAAATCGTAATGCTATAAGCCAACTGCATGCATGTGCACACAGAACTACACACAGGAGCGGGGAAACAGAGTCAGAAAACGAGCAGAGTGCGAAAACGAGCAGAGTGCGAAGCTCTGCGATAACACGCAGGGCGACAGTCTGTCTGCCATTTGGTTCTTAACTGAGTAAATTACTACTCATATTGCTGCCCCTCCTCCTTCTCCCTCTGCCACCCCCAGACACACAGATTGCCTTTTCTTATAAATTATCAACATGTTAGATTTAAAATCCACTTGCTAACTGTCTCTAGGAATATTAAGATGCATGCATAGAAACCAGTGTTTCTTATGCCAAGTTTTGTTGAGATATTGCAGTTTTTCTCCTGAACCCCAAAGTTTACTCCGAATTTATTAACTGTTTGAGTTGATAGTCAACAGAAACTGCTGCGGCTACTGATACTGTACATTATATTACCAAATGTATTTGCTCTTCTGTTTAAACTGTTAATTTCTGGTGCTTCAATTGCTTCAATGGCTACAGGTGTGTGGAATCCAGCACCTACACAGGCAAACTGGTTCAGACAAAGCATGGGCTCAAATCAGAGGCTTGGTGAACTCCAGCGTGGGACCAGGATAGCGTATCTGACAGAGCATCTTTGGCAGATTTGAGTCATAGATGTGAAGCTGACAAATCTGCAGCAACTGTGTGATGCTTTTATGACATTATTGGTGCAAATCTCCCAGGGATGTTGAATCTAGGCTATAAATAATTAAGTCAGTTCAGAAGGCAAAAAGGACTGGCACAGTGACAACGATGGACACTGTAAAGTTTAAGTCTTTACAGGATGCCTGAGCTGTTTTCCTATTTGAATATAATCTTATTGATTTGTCCACGTATAAATTCTTCAGCATAAATGAGATTATACCTGCCTACCTGTCTCTCTGTCACACTTTGCCTGTTCATATCCTTCATATCCAGCTTCATCTTTTCTCCCACATGGATCTCAACGCACACAACATCATGAATGCACACACTCCCACACACACTTCCTCCAGCTCTCATTGGTTGCCTCCACTCCACAGGTGGCAAGTCTTTAGCGGCTGCGTGCAGCTCTCTCAACCTGCCGTCATTATGCACAATAGCCTTAGGTACGAAACTCAGGCCTCATAACTCACACCCTGCGTGCGTAAATTCCCGTGCAAACACAGTCAAAGCAAAAACACATTTCCTGCTGTCGCCAACATCTCTGGCAAAGAATTAATCAAGCGTTCATCCATTTAGGCTCTTTGCATACCCTTTCCGTCAGAACACGGAATGCTAAGAGAGTTGCGAGTTCTTCTCAGGCGATCGTTTCGCCACCCTGAAGAATCCATCAAGCGAGGTTTGATTTATACATCTGTCTGTGATCACAGCGGTACAGCTACAGTAAATGGGGTGGCAAGGAGCGAGCTGACACCACCCTGCTCAAACACACGCACACATGCAAATGTGCACACACATGTGCGCTATATACCATTTGCAACACACACACACAAGCACACACACTCCCATACTAACAGTCATCACCTCCTGTTCACACTCAAGCTCACACAAGAATATTACTGCTTATGAAGTTTTTGGAGAGGAAGACAGAAGAGGGGAGGGTGGCATTTAAGTTTGCAGGCAGAAACCCAAATGTCTCTCCGTCGATTTCATATGGGCCCTCTCCACATGCTTCATTCACTCAGCTTTAAGTGTAGAGATCTGGGGGCCAAGATCTAAGCACTGACTCTATAAATGTTTTGCTTTGTTATTTGTTTGCCCTCAAAACCCATGGAAGCCACAGGGGGAGAATGAAGATGGGAGAAAAGAAGGAGTCAAAAGATCTTGTTTTCTTCTTTTAGAAGAGATGATGAGGACAAAACATAAGTTTTGATGTACAGGATGCAGAGAAATGACTGTGGTGTGCAGCAGTTCTCCAAACTTGTTTAAAGAAATGATATGTTTTTGTGCAATGTCTTATTGTATGCAATAAATTTAAATCTAGGAGTAGAATAATGTTCTTAATGGACTTCTTATAATAGAAACAATTGGAGTAAGTAGAAAAGTAGAAGAAACAAGTTAAAGAAATGAAAAATATTTATTCCAAATTAGAATTATTAAATCATTATCCAATTTACAAAGCCTATACGTAATGCCTATCTTATAGTCTACAAAGTTAGACTATGAGGTAGGCTGCACAGAAAACAATAAGAAATTAAAGTATTAACCAGTAGAAATCTGGAAAAAACGAAAGGCAGGCGGGGCACCCTGGATTCCTGGTCTTCAATCTTAGTCCCTAGGAGGCCCACCCTGCACCTGCTGTCTCCCAGTGCTTCTCATCAGAAAGGCATTTACCGAGTGCCGTGGCTGCGGGCCCCTTCATTAGCGAGCATAATTATTTGTGCAAGTGGTGTAGGGCAAAACTGGCCCTGCATAAACAAACAGAAGGGCCGGAGGACTATGAACAAACAACACATTAGAGACATTCAACGTCGCCAAATAAAACCCAAAACTAAGCCGATAGAGGGAAGGACAGATACCTAACCCGTACAAAAATAAAATAAATTTGTTTGATTAGTGGAAAAAATGTTGTTTGGCGACAACCAACAAGGAAGAAATCCCAGCTGAGAGTGATCTCTCTTCAAATTATATGATTCTTTTGTCTTCAGGAAACAGAAAGGAGTTGAGAAGGGAAATATGAAGCAGTCAGGATGACGAACTTCTTTTCAGAGCTCTGACAAAAAATGACTTTCCTTTCAGGACGAAGAACAGAAATGAATTAGACCCCAAATTTAATTAAAATTGATTATACACAGATTATAATCAGTACCTGGATTAAAAACAAATTACATTAATCATGGATTCCACAATTTGGCACTTTGTTATTCGTATGCTTGTGAAAGTCTATCATTATAACCAGATAATCCACCTCTTCAGGCTGCTTGCAGCTGCAGAAAGTTGTACTTTACTACTTAGAGTCCTTTACTGGGATCTATAGGTAAGTTTTGGGAATGACGGAAAACAGCAGTGAATGTTTCTGTTAGACTGAAGATCCATAAAATAAGTTAATTTTTCATAAATAAAATGAAGAAAAATAAAAGTTTCATTAACTTGGGAAGATTTTTCCACTCTATAAAATGGTTTCCACAGGATCATTTAATCCCCTAATTTTTTTTCCGTTTCTGTTGTTGAAGTTAATAAAACAATAAGAAGATTTAAAAAAAAAAATCACAATAAATATGTTTTCTTCTTTAGATGTTTGGGTAAACCAACTAAAAGAGAGGGCACTTTTGGAGGCAGACCTCAGAAATAAATGGATGCTGCCTTTAGAAACATGTAGCTAAACTAAGATTTGAAATCTGAAGCATTGCCTTGGAAAAGTGTTCAAACTCATTGAACTTTCTCACATCTTGTGAGGTTAAAATAATCAACTTCATCAACTGGAATCACTTTTACTGTGATCCATCAGACCAACTCAACGCAGTAAGTAACTGTATAGAGGAAGGATAATGAGGCAGGATTTTTAACATGTTTTACAACTAAAAAATTCCTTTTTCTGATACCATTGAGGATGAATATTCAAAATATCTTTGAAAGTCACTGAATATGCTTGAAAAGCTGAAGCCTGGTCTCTTTAAATAGCTGGCAGAAAATGGACGGATTGGGATACTGAGAGGTAAACAAATACACACATGGTGGTCAGACTCACACAGAACCACAGATGATTGATTCTGTTTACCACACAGTAAAAACAAACAACATTACAATCATTATGGTATCTTGCAGAAACAGTGGATTATTGTATGGAATAAAACTACAAGGAGTTTTCTAAAGTACCAAAAGAGCAGTGCTGAAATGCCTTTAAAAGCAGGAAACAAAGAATTGTGGGAACATATTGCAGTTCTTGGATGTCCATGTTAATGTAAGCAAAAACACATTATTCTCATGTTCGGGAATCTGTGTGTGTCTGAGGGCTCCTGTCCTTCCCACAGTTCATCAACCCCACAGCATGACGACTCTTCATCCAACTGCAGCCTCATCTGCCAGCGCTAATTTTTGGGCTGTGAAAAGCTCCGACACACACCCTCTGACACGACTGTGGGAAGATTGTGTTTTTGTTGCAATCTGCAGTCATTAATTCGAACTCTGCCTATCTGAGCATAAAAAAACCTTTTACACCATCAAGAAAACATGTCAAGTGAGGTTTGCAGCAACTTAACTTGTGCTTCTAACTTTCACTTCTTTCACACTTTCAACTGATTCAACCTCTATTGTCTCATGTAAATAATTTTTAAAAAAAGAAAACATAGATGTGTCGCTGCCACCACAAAGACAACCCTTTTAAAATTGTGGCCCAAAACACTTAAAAAGCACACACACAAATAAAAAATAAAATTGAAGCTGTT
Organism: Alfaro cultratus; assembly: GCA_903066825.1. Classification (NCBI taxonomy): domain Eukaryota; kingdom Metazoa; phylum Chordata; class Actinopteri; order Cyprinodontiformes; family Poeciliidae; genus Alfaro; species Alfaro cultratus. The sequence continues at coordinate 15,985 of CAEFZX010000841.1, read as the reverse complement.
CCTGAGCTATTTTTGATAGATATCTTTGAAAGAAAAAAGAAAAAATACCCTGAAGTTTAACCCACAACAATCCGAATCTGTGTAAGCGTTTTTGTCACTTATGATCTTGAAGACTGAAAAAAAAAAAACCCACACCTATTTATCTTCTAATAATATACTTTAAAGATGGCTGTACCATGGATTTATGGACTAGAAGGTATTACCTAAAGTCTTACCATTTCCCATGCCAAATTTGACAGCAATAAACTAAAAAAAATGTATTTTGTCTAATGACACACTTATATAAATTGTTTATTAAGGGCTATGACATTTAGTCACTCTAACAGATTAAATGCATAAAACCAGTGTGGAGCCGATGCCAGCGCCAAGGTGAGGCTGCAAAAACCATGTCCAACTTTCATCTGCATTTAGAAAAGAAGCATAAAAATTGCTGAAGTTAATGTAAGTGGTGCCACAAAAGCATCCAGACACATTAAATCTAAATCTGCACAAGAAATACACATGATTTAAAGCATTCTGAGAATGCATAGCTCCTCCTGTATATCCCTACAGACTTCCAGGTAACAGTTTTCCATCAGTCAGATGTCAGAAATCCAGACGTTGCTCTCTAAAGCGAAACGGGTGAAAACCAAGGGTTATAAGTCTCTAAAGGGAGGAATTATGATCAAATCCAGCCTACTTTAAATTACTCCTCTTTTTCTGACTACATTTTTTTTCAAAATGTAGTCAGGTAGTTCAATTTAAACTTTGTCTTTTAGCTCAGTTCTTTGATTCAATGCTGATGGGCCCCCAATTTACTTGCTTATCTCCAGCCTATCATCATTCATGAACAAGAGCTCAGATACTTTTGTTCGCAGAGAGGCATCCATCTGCCAAACTCGCACAAGGCTTGGGTCAAACTATTTTAACAAAGGTCTGTGCAAAGTGTTGCGTAGCAGGTCAGATGCAGCTCCTTGCTTTGGGTTAACCAGGACTTGATTGCACTTACAGCCAAACCCGGGTACCCGTCACTCTGACAGCACCACAACAACTCACACATATTACTTCCAACAGTGGTTCTGGAGCTCTCTTCATTTGCACTTCCATTACTGAGCAGCACCCAGGCTGACTAATGCATGTTTGTACAGTAAACAAAAATACATTAGTCAGTGTATGCAATGTGTCCATATCGTTATCCCACACCACAATCTTTCCCTTTGCTAACTAGGCAATATCTGCCATCAAAAACTCTAACTCAGTCCTCTGTAAGTGCTGTCTCTCTCTCACACACACACAGACACGCATACACAGAAGTGTCTCTGACAAACACACAGCACATAAACCATTAAAGACTAATTGAATCTAATTTATTTAGTTTTCTGGAAAGAATCATTTAAGGCAGAACTTCCCTAAGCCCTCTCAATAAATGACTCTCATACCGTTTTACTCTCTTTTCAAACACAATTAAAAAATAATATATAAATATATACACATTGCAAATGACATGCATATGAGGAGTTCATTTTGGAGCCCGATCTCAGGTCATTAGTAACCCACCATGACGCTGTGGAGTTGGGGTCCGCTGGCGACACGCAGGCCCCTGGCCATTTATTCTATATTAAGTCTTTAATGGGCCCCCTCTCTCTCTCTCTCTTCCCCATTCTTTTGGTTGTTCTCCATCTCCATCTCTCCCTCCTGACACACAGCGTGTAGGCACAGCGCTGGTAAAATATGCACAGAAAGTCCGGTGCGCACACATGAGCAAAGCCATTCAAATGAATGGTTATTTATTCGCTAAACGAGGATCTGGGTGTTTAATGTTCCTTGGACGTTAGGTAGTTTTCTGGGGGAGGAAGAGCCATACCCCTACGGCTACAGACATCATTTATTTTACACATAGCCTAATACCGCACGCTAGGCAGTCGCTGAGAAAAATGGGCTTTGAGAAGGAAAATATAAAAGAAATAATGAATGATTCTTTTTTTTTTTTTTTTTTTGCTTAGTGGTGGGGAGAGTGAACACATTAGAGGTTGTAGCAGGGAGAGAAGCAAGGGGTAGACTTAAAAGCTTAAACCCTACTTTGTTTTGTGTGTGTGTGAAGCAAGGCGAGCCAGCAACAGCGAAAAGAAGTCAACACTAACGTTACACAAATGTGTGTGACAATGATAGCCCGTTTCGGTGTGCTTGTTGGATTTTTGAATATCAGCAGGGAGGATGGTGATACATCACTGTGTGTGAGGCTTTCAGGCCTCCATCTACATCTCATCAAAATGCAGAAGAATACAACTTCAGAGGGGCTCCTCAGCAATAAAAAAAACACCTCCAAAAAGTGACGCAGAGCAGGTGTAATGCAACCAAAACAATAAAATCACCAAAAGTAACTTTTTTGATAAATGAGTGAAAAATAAATGATCATCTGTTATCTGCATGCTCTTTGGGCATTCATCTATCATTTAAAAGACAGAAAATCATTAAATGTTTCTAGGAAAAAGTAGATGGTATTAAAACGCAGTTTAATCAGCATGGTGTATTAAAATAATTTGACTGCAGCTATTAAAGTTAATAACTCTAGTAATAACTCAAATTCCAATGCAAATTGTAAATTCTTGGGTTTTAAAAATCCATATCTTAGTGAATAATAAGCAAATTCAAATACTCTTTCCATCAAGACTAACTAACCTGTTAATTTATCTTCTGCCACCGACTTATCCCAGAGGACCCAGGACTGATGGTCACGTCAGATTCAGTTGTATTAATTGTTCTTTTTTGCTACATTTATCTAATTTTGTGTGAAGTTCCTTCAGAATTTCCTTTTGGTTTTCCTCCATATGTGCTCTTTCTTTTAGTGGTTTTTATCCCCAGCTCTATAAGTGATCCAGAGGAAGCGACATCCACATATTTAAAATCTTTGTGCCAAGACAACCAGTACTGCTGGCCTGTTTCAAAGAGATCTATGGCAGACAGAATTAGACTAGAAGAGCTGACCGTCCATCCAGCAGAGAAAGACTGAGGTGGTGAAACCACCAAAACTCAAGTTTTCTCTACGAGACTCAATGCGCTGATCGGACCAAAGTGAAGCTCTCTTTCTTGCTCCCTTTGGTTTTGCTGCTGAAAGCTGATAAATCAAACCTTATAATGAAAATTAGTTCTATCTTGTTTTACTTCCCGCTCTCATATGAATGTAGAGATCACACTGAAAGTTAGAGTTAAACTCCATTCCCTTAGTCTTCTGAGAAACTAATAAATTTACAGTAAATGTTACATCCATGATCCATTTAGGAACTGGACTCCTACAAATCTGCAATTTTAGTCTGAAAACTCAATTTTCAGACTAAAATTTAATACTTTTTTAAACAGTCTGGACCTTTGGGCAGAAAACATGTACAAAGTGAAGATTCATTATGCATATGTTCAACAAATCACACTTGTAAGGTTGACTTTCTAATCTGGTGTTGTGGTAAAAGACTAACTGTTTTTGTACTTTGAGAAAAATTATATTAGCCCTTTTATATTATCCTTTTGAAAGTCTTTAATGCTTTGAAAATCTATATTGTGGATCATTAATTGCAGATTTTAAAGCACAATTTGTGATCTATGATCTCATTTTTGTTAGTAAAAATTAATATTGATGAGTTGTATGTCAGACTACTCTTAGCAATCTTAGCAGTATGTGTAGATTAGTCTTTGGCTTCTTTTAGTTACTGAAAACTCAAATCAATCAATAAGTTTGACAAAAATGTAAGTTTTGATGTCGTAAATGAAAGATAAAATACATTATTTACCAATAAATCAAAGTCAAGTCTCCCCTTTTCATAACGTTTTGAATTTTGTTTCAGTTGATGCAAATCATTAATATCAGTTTTGGTTTTTCTCCACTGCACTAAGGTTGGCAAATGATGAAATAAAACTGCATGCTTACCCAGACGTTTCAAGACAGCACAGGAACCTTCTAAATAATTTCTAACACGTTCTTTCAGTCAGAAGTTTGCAGCACACATTAGATATTATTATTTAATTATGTTTGTGCAGTGCTTGAGCTTAATCAAATCATTAGTAGGTAGATACTAACTTGGTTAATAATCTCGAATAAATTGATTAATTAGGTTCTGTAAATTAACTTATGTGCATTTTTGTGTGATTCTACATACATCTTAACTGTGAAAAAGCTACTTAAAATTGTTTGCTTCTTTTATTTATAATCAAGACTCTAAATGCTAAGTAGAAAAACATTTCTTAGATTGATTTTAATGCAGTTTAATTAAGCTTCATATCCTTAAACCCATAGTTTGTACCAACAATAAGGAACGAACCTCCTGGTCTGTGGTCAGGGACGTGAGTGCCAGGGTCATCTCTCCATCTGTGAACTCCTTCAGCTCCATCATCAGCAGCTGCGTTAACTCTACATCCGGTCAGCACACAAACAGACTAACAGTTATATGAAAACACACACAAAATGATACAAAACAGTTTCACAACAGAAACAGAAAAACACAAGAGTAAATATCCTCACCAGAACCAAAAGTTAACCGGACAGATGATGCAATTCTAGATCAAAGCCTCAAAACTAAACACTTAGAGACCATCATGCTACACTGACCGCTTCCACACTAAGCTACTTTTATTGTGAATTCAAATTCAAAATACTTTACTAATCCCAAAGGAAATTTTAACTCTATAGAAATCTTAATTTTTCCAATTTTACACTGGACATGTTACAAGGTTCTGAATAAACACATCAGAATGGATAAAACTTTAAAATTCAATTGGGAAGAATCTAATGCCACAAACTAATCTAATGGCTAATCAAATGTGGACCATCAAATTGTGTCCCTTACACAACACTGCAAGTGCTTCAGAGCTAAGAATCCCAAATAGTCAAAACAAAGCATCTTGACACTCTTGCTAGGTGAACCAAAGTTCAGTTTCTCTTCACATTTAGTTAATTTAAAACATTTTTTTGAGATTTTCAATGTGGTAGTTTTATGTCGGCTTGGAGGTTTTTCACTGCAGAGCCACACTGAGCAGAACACGGTTTGGTTTTCTTATCATGAAAGTAGAAACTTTATTTTTTTTATTAAAGATAACATACGTGATATGAAATGTACAACAAAATAGCTTTCATAAATTAGAATGAATTTGGCCAGTCACATTGAAGCAAGCTCCTGGCAACAAATTCAGAATGAGGAATAATTTTGTATTTTTTGTTAGCCTTAAAGAGCGTAAAGAACTTAAAGGGTCTCAACTGCATTAAAACATCCAAGCTATCCCAAACTTCCTACAATTTTTTTCTTTATTAATTTTTTCAGATAAAATCCAACATATTAAAAATTGCACCTTGTTGCTTCACTTCATCAGGCTGATCAGCAGTGATATCACCCCACTCCTCCAAAGATCTCAGTAGGTCCTCCAGTTCTTCTGGGCCAGAGTCCTGTTTGATCCACAAAGCTTCTCTGAGGAGCTCCAAGGCATCTGGAGACAAACAAAACAAACATGCAAAAAAGGCTTCAGTCAGTAAATAGAGCAGAGGTTCTTGTTTTCAAAAGAAGTTTAATGTACTTCAAAAAATAAGTCCATCATATTGAAAATCTGACATTCGTTTGTAGAACAAGCTTCTATAAAATCTAGTTTGGCTTTCACCCAATAAGAAACCTCTGCTCTGACTTGTACACACACAGTGGGGTCTTAGTAAATCAATGTTGAGCTTATCAGGGTGCTGTACAAATGATTATGGAAGTATATCCATTATTAAAAAGTAACTATATATAGTTTATGCCCTCTACCGCCGTAACACTTATTGTCTTTGTTGGAGTTTGTTGTTCAGGAATGGAGTTGAGTAATTTCAGAATCAATGAATTAGTACAAAGATCTGTGACAAAGACATAAGGGACATGGACCACTTAGAGTGCTTTATTCTCCTGCTCTGTTCATCGGTCTTTCCTGTCTTAAACGCTGAGCTTTACTCGATTTACTGTGAGCTTTTTCTCCATATACCTTCCCTGACTGACTGACTGACTGACTGAGTGGAAAACCAGCAGAGATACAGAATGAAGTTCAGACTTTGGCGTCACCATAGAACCACCGCTTTAAATGTCTTTGAGAGGACAGTGACCTAAGTACAATCTGATGTGTTTTAGCTATTTCAATACCTTAAACATGCATTGGTACACATAGCTTAGGAGTCTGTTTATGGGAATCGTTTGATCATTCATCCAGAAGTCCATTTGTGGGGTCAGACACTGATGTTGGATGAGCAGGCCTGGCTCACAGTCTCCGCTCTAATTCATCCAAAACATTTTCCATCGGGTTGAGGCCAAGACTCAACACGACAGGCCCATCAAGCTCTTCCACACCAAACCCACTCATCCACCTGCTTATGACCCTTGCTTTGTATACTGGTGCAGTTACAGCTAAGTTACTTAGCTAAGTTACAGCTAAGTAACTGCACCAGTAACTGGTACAGAGATAACTGCACCAGTTACTTAAATTTAACTGGTGCATTTACATTTAAGTTAGGGTTGAAGGAACTATCCCTAAATCGAGTCTACAAAAGTCCAAAAGTCACCAGACTGCAATGATTTGGAGTGGTGACCTGAGTATATCCGGGTTTGGTTTTTTTGTTTTGTTTTCTAGACACTTTGTTGTTCTGTTGGGGAAAAAGAGAGTATTTTTTAAAAACTGTTTTGAAAAGTTACATTATGGGTCTCTGTGCACCTTTCTAAGCTTTTTCTTACCCATACTCACCAACCCCTCTCACTTTTCCCTCCATCTCTCCTGGAGAGTGTTAAGCGAGTCATGTCAGGGGATTTGTGTGTGTCCTCCTTCATCGCCCCATTACTCCCCCCAGGGGGGCCTTTTCCTCCCTCACCTCCAAGAAGCTCCCCCAGCGCTGCTCTGCTCTGCTCCGCTGCGTCTTGAAGAATCTCTCTGGCGACTGTTGTCAGGGCGGACATTCCCCCATCATCCGCTGCGTCCCGCTGCCCGTCCTGATGTACCACTCGCAGGACACTGGACTCCACAGCGTGGCACTCAGAGCTAGGAGAGAGATAAAATAGGGGTGATATGGGTGTGGATGGCTGCAGGGGAAGAAGCCATAATTGTGAAGCATTTGTGCAAATGCAGTTTTCCTTCGGGTCATAAGATGAACACACAGAGGCCTGAAATACACATCTAAATCATATTTTTACAAGCCTCAGAGGACACAAACAAGTTTCTAAAAGACAAGCAAGCCTTTTAAGACAGTTTGCAGTAGTCCCTTGGCATACAAATGTCTCTTTTGCAAAAAATATATACAAAATTCAACTTTTTGGTGAATTATTAAAATTTAAATTAAATACAACTGAGTTCAGGAGTGTGAATGTGATTTGCATTTACTCACCTCTCCAGCAGGCCATCTCTCAGCAGAGTTAGCAAAAGCTTTCCAGTGTGATGAAGATTCACTAGGTCTATTTCTTCCCTCCATAACAGCACGCTTTCACTAATTTTCACCCTGCGCAAATACCTGACGGTCTCTTCCGGCAATTTGGTGCTGCACTGCTTCCTGCACAGCAAGGGTACACACACTCCACCTGAGGGTTGCTTCTAGATCACACAGAAGCACACACAGAAACAAATATAGCAGAGTTGGAGAGAATGGAGGTTCTTGTATAAATGGAGCCCCGTTCTACCTTCTCACACACATAACGCACTCTGACCCACTTTCCTAAAAAGTCCAAACAACTTTTTACTATGTCACCTATTAAAAACATAAATAACTAAAAAATATAAATCTCATAATAATTAATTGAAGCAGACTAGACTGTTAACATAGTGTTCACATTTTCTCAATATAAAGTAATTCAATGCCAAGAAAAAATGTAAATTTGTTAAAATGTTATTTTTTGCTAGATTGTTAAAAACACTCATGTTCTTTTATGTCTTCAGCGGCGCTGTCGTCAATTTACTGTTTCGGGTCACTGACCTGTTGCATAAAGCAGTTTTAGTCAAACTTTAGAAGTCAAACAGATGACTTCACATTTCAATTCGGAAAACCTGAGTATGCAGAATGAGTTAATATGCAACTAGACTAAGTTTGCATACAGCACTTTTCCGTTGGGTCTGGTTTTATGTGTGTCATGTGTGAGAGTTTACAAGAGAGGCAAAAGGACATCTGCTACTAAGTCATCTCTGAACCAGCAATAAACAGATAAATTGGGATTTTTTTTTTATATAAAGGTTCTCTGAAATTAGCTTATTGTCAAAGACCTGCATCAGAAGTTTTATAAGGGCTGTTGTCTGCACGGCGCACAGGTTGAACAAACAAAACAAACCTGCTTCCTCACTTTTCCACCATCGTACGTCACAGAAGATTCTGTTTGAGGACAAGTTTAACCCTCTTTTACAACTTGGCTAATGTCGTCATTCTCCTATTAAGCCTCCTTTTGAAGATTTTTTTTTACTTTTTTTTGTCTTTTATTAAGTGGAAGTTTAAAATTTAACATGTTAACTTTGATTTTTCTTTATTATATACATTTGTTCCTACTTTTCCATTAACATTTCTCAAAGTGGAATGAAGTAAACGTTACTGAAAACTCTTCCAAGTTAGATGCACATTAACTGTTGCTGCAATTACCTGGCTGAGGTGCAGTGCTAAGCACAGAGTTGCAGCCACAGTGTCAACATCAGGCTCTGGTCCACCTAAGACAGCATGGATGGGACCCTCTGGCAGACCTGCCTGAAAACACACACACACAAAGAATCTCGGTTACTCGTTCTGTGAATTTTATTTAAATTAATCAGAAATAGTGATAAATCAGTCGGCAGCACAGAATATTTGCTTTCAATAATCAAATACAGGAAGTAACTGGTTGTGCGTGATTGCACATTATTGTATGATCTAAATGCTCATCTTCTCTCACACACAATAGTGTATCAGTGGAAACTCGCTGAGCCAGCACGAGTCATATGGATGACTGTAGCATCTTGAAACCCTCTGTATGAATTAATTATGAAACCACGGCACTGCACGATTCAGTTCAGGTTAGACAAGAGAACATTTTGAACAGGGCTGGCGATGGTGTCAAAATCACTTAGAACAGCAAAGCAACAGGAGCTTATTTTACCTCTCAGTTTCATGGCTTGTCAGAGCAGCTATTAGTTCCACTGACTACGCTTAACGATGAGGACAAAATTTCCCCATTTCGAGTAAACAGACATTAACGAGAGCTGCATTGCAAAGATTAGGCATTCATCTCTGCGCAAGAAAGGCAGAAAATTAAGTCTCTTCGCTCATTTGTTGACTGGAATTCTTGGAGTTATCTCTGAAAATGGCAGATAATTAACGATCCTCCAGAATAATCCAAATAGGTTTGTACTATTTGGATTATAATGTTGCAATGTAAAAGAGTCTTTATGAAATTCTAAATTTAAAAATTGTTTCTAAAAGGATAAAAAGTATCCCAAAAGAGCACATTTGTCAGCAATTTGAACAGTAAAAAAAAACAATTCCACAGATTTTAGGTATGCAAGTATGGACAAAACCCAAAGCATGTCTCGTTCTGTTTCCAGCTATACGACTTCATCTCTCAAACAGATAAGCTGAATCAACCCCCGCACAAACTCTGCCTGCAGGTTTTGCCAATAATTACAATGCAAAATGTGGAAACAATGAATTCACCGGTTATCTAAAGTAAATCTTAATTGCTTTGTAAGATGTCAAAATGTGAGAAGAAATACAGCAAAAGGCTGGTTTTATTCCTGTCAGGTCAGTGAACATGAGTAACAGACAAGTAGAAAAGTATGTCTACAGTACAGTGTAGTGCAGAAGTAATCTCACAACTTAACTTCTCCATATTTTTATATGTTACAACCACAAACTTGAAAGTATTTAACTCAGATTTTTGTTATGACAAATAAAAATCTGAGAAGTGTAGCATGCACTTCCATCCAGTTACTCTAAGAAAATACTTTGAAGAACAATATTCTGCTGCAAGTCCTTTGAGGTGTCTGTCTCTCAAGCCCAATCAGAGTAGAGGGAGAGTGTCTGGACTTTGACTGGGCTTTTCCAATAGTTTTTTTTGGAGCCTTTCAATGGTTTTCTTCTAGTGTTGCCCTATATCCAACTTCCATGTCCATGCCAAAGAAAAGCATCCCCAGAGCATAATACTGCTACCGTCATGTCTCTTTATTTTATAAACCTCTTCACAACTTTCTCCACTGCCTTTCTGTTGCTTGCTTTAGCCTTATATTATTGTAATTTGGGTTTTGGTCTAATCTGTTCTAGTTCTGTACGGCACTTTAAAAAACCTGTCATTTATAAATAAGTGGATTTTAATTTCTCAGTCTCCAAGATGATGTGGGTTCTTTGATGCTCCCCAACAAACCTCATAAAAAACCTTTGTGTTTATACTGGGATTGAACAACTACATTCTAATTATTAATCATAACTTTTAAAGGCATTTTGTTTGCAATTGTTTTTATTTAGGGGCACAAGAACAAAAGGAGTCGACAACACCCCCCCCCCCCAAAAAAAAAAACATGCAACACTTTTTGAAACTTGTAATAAAACAGAGAAAAACTTGTATAATTTTTCAACCTGGCAATTATAAACTAGTAGCCTGCATTGGTCTTCCATATAAACACCTTGAAGTTTTGGGGTGAAAGGTGACAAAAACGTAGAAAAGCTCAAGAAGGATGATAATGTCACTGTTCATGAATGACACACAAATGGAGCAGGACATCAATCAACTCCCGATTTACCAGTTGATCTATGCTCAACTTCAATAATCATCTGGAGCTCTGGGTATTGACCAAAAGAACGAGATTGCAGATACAAGCCGTCAAAATGAGTTTCCTTTGTAGGGTATCTGGAGAAGTAGGTGAGAAGCTCCATCATCGTGGAGGGTCTCAGACTTAAGTTGAAGAATATAAAAACTTTTGCTTTTGTTTACTCTTGGTTGTTCACTTGAGAAAAGAATTAACAGCAATGTATGATGCACTCCATACAGCCCTCTAAGCACACCTTTTGTGTGTGATATGAAGGAGAATGGCAAAGTCAATCATGTTTCTTGGACATCACCCTGAAAATGTGACACTTGATCATTAGTTGATGCCTAGTTGAAGCCCAAGTGGTAAAGAGAAAACAAGTGCATGTTCAATGTGCAGAGAAAAGGTTAGCGGCTGTCAATTACACCCTGAGAGTGACATTTGAAGAAGTCAGGATAGAGGATTTCAAATAGGCTTATTAACAAAGAGGTGGTGTGAAAATGAGCCAAGCAGATCAGATATGCAGAAGAAGTATCTAAAAGGAAAGTGGATAAATAGTGAACAAGTGAAAATATGCAAATTAGTGATAACCAGAAGACAGCTGGGAAAGATTTATAAATTAAAGGAGAGGTGAAGATAGAATTAGGAGAGGAAAGTAGAGAGAAGGTGTGTGAAAGAAAGATACAATGCAGCTCCTTCATAAGAGGGAGAGAGAGAAGATAAATCAATACTAGATAGGCAGCGGAGAGGAAGTGATGCATTAGCAGGAGAAAGGCCAGTGTCCGTTCCACTGCATCGGGAAAATACTGGTGTGTGTATGTGTGTCCGCAGGAGCATGTATTAGTCATCTGATATCTTTCAGTCAGAGTGCTCTCCCGCCCTCCTTTACAACATCTCTCTCTTCAGTGGTGGTCAACATGATCATTTTTATGTCAGGTAGTACTGGAAAACAACGGACTATTACGCCTGCTTCACAATATATTATGTAATCGTCACAATTTAAAAAGAAAACTTTCATTATTAATTGTACCTAATTACATCATGTGAAAAAAAGGCAATGTAACCAAAATTACATTAAAATAAAACTGACATTTCTAAGTACATCACTATGTACACTAAGAAGTACATTTCTACTTCTCAGAGTGATCTTCTGCTGTAAGCTAGTGCACCAAAACCTCAACCCAAGTTGGCCACAACGCCCAGCAAAAAAAATTACAACTTTGTGTGGTTCCACAAATAGGACTGCTTTATAAACCTTACATTATGCAGCTGAGCACCTGAATATTTAGGATTTTGGACTATATTTTAAAATGCAGCTTAGAATCCCCAAAGGACACCAAAAGACCATTTTAATTTGGCTGTGAATCATTAGCTTTGATTCAGTGTCAACATCAGCATCATCAGTCACATGCAGTGTAATCCAGTGCTCACAGAACCAACAAAAACATAGAGAGATATAGATAAATTCACCATAAACACCCATTTACTATTGAGTGCACAAACAAGTAGTGGAAAACCCATGTGGAAAATACCAGATGAATAATTTTACCCTAACCTTTTCCCTCATGCCACCTCCATGGACTCTGCCGCCCTGGGCTGAGAGCCATGTAGCTCATAGTCCATAGATACACATTTTCCACTATAACACTAAACATTTCTGCTACCACGGATGTGACTGGCTTTGGAATAGTTTTACACATCCTTTTCACACGGGAAACCTTGAAAAAGTGGCTTATCTGGAGCCTTTTGTGATCCAGCAGTTACTTTTATGTCTAAGCAATAACATTATGTTGTAAAACTTCCACAGGAAATAATCTTCCAGCACCCCAGACACACAAGTGGTCAATAAATAACAGCTGGAAGAATAAAAGGTAAAAAGAGTCTTTAAGTATACAGTCTATGCAGATGTTGTAAGTAACCTCAGCTCACAGTTTGAGCTCTTTGCTAAATGAAGATGAGCCACAGAGCAAAGAACTGAGCAGAAGAGGAGATGGATTCAGTAAGTACGCGCAGAGCCAAGCCAATTAGAAGTATGGCTGTTCTGGATCACAGCCATCTTTAAAGTGAGTGAAGAAACTCTCAGAGAATGATAGAGATAATAAGTGGTCTGCAAAAGGCTGAATCGTCAAACTTTAGACATAAGAGATTGATAAAGAATCCATGGATGGGTGTCTTTGTGTTGTTACATCTTATCTGCAACCTCCAAGACTCAACACTTTCCCTCCCTAACACAAGATAACCTCATGACTCTCTGATTTGCAAATGTACATCTTTGATCTTTTCTTCTTTGACAGCTTTCACCATATTCATGTGAAGCACTTTGAGGACAAAGGCTCCTGATTTCGCTTTAAAATTTTCTTCCTGGCAGCTTTTTCATAGGAACACAGTCACACTCCAGTTTACATGGATGGATGATGGCTTCTGAACATTTCTGGCTTCTAAGTGAATGGTGCAAACATGCATCATGCAGTGTATTCCTAAAAACACACATTTTTAGGAATTGTTAAAGCTGCAAACTTCAGTGACTTTTATTAATATTTTATGTAAAAAACCAATGCAGAGTAATGGAGAATTGGGAAGTGGGGCTGAAATATCCGTGGATTTATAGTTTTTCTACAATTAAAATGTATTCATCCCTCAGTGCAACTGATTGTCTTCAAAAGTCACTGAATTTGACAACAGAGCCAGCTGTGTGCAATTTATTCACAGTATAAATCAAGCTGTTCTGTGAAATCCTTAAAGATTAGTTAGTGAACATTAGTGACATTAGCAAGATGTAGATAAAGGAACACAGCAAGCAGGTCAGGCAGAAGTTCAAAGCAGACTTTGTTTAAGAAAATAGTGTTGATATCGGCGGACATTTCACTGTTAAATTCCTTATTTTAAAATGGAAAGAATTTGGCACAACTGGAAAACTACCAAGAACCAGAGATGCAGCCAAGAGGCTCATGGTCACTTTGAAGGAGCTGCAGAGATCCAAACACTCTCCTTTATGGAGAAGTTGTTGGAAAAAAAACCAAAAAACTTTAGAAGGTATAAGACCTGTAGACATAAGCAAAGGCTTAGCTAACAACAGAATACTGACCCTAAAACAAGGCAACTTAACTTATTTAAACTCTTTATTATGAACAGATTGGTCTTTTCATAGTTAAAATCAAACAAACCAAAAATGTATGTATTCATAATAAACCTTTCTGATGCCTGACAGGGTGCATTTATGTTTATATAACTGCAGGCACAGGAAAGGACCAAAACAGCAAAAGCATTATGTGTTTTCAGCTCCTCCTAAACGACACATACCTGAGCAGGTTTACAAACTAGAGGAAGCACTCTCACAATCGACTTCTTTGTGTCGCTTAGAGTGCAGAGTACATGAGTAACACTACATGGCAATATGGCCAAAATATAATAAAAATAAACAGGACAGACAAGGTTTAATGGCCTAGTAACCTTAAGGCCAGAGCAGGTTCATTGGATGCTTACAGAAATATCCCTAAACATGAAGCCTGGTTAAAAACAAAACTGGTTCACATTGTCTCTGTCATGAAGTCGGCCATCCTCTCTTCTGTATTTGCATGAGGCTTTTCTTTTTTTTTAATAGGTTCTTTGAACATACTGAGCCCAACATCAAATGCAAATTCTGAGTCAGTGTCTGCAGAGCAGCCAGATACCAGGAAAGACACAGAGTCACTGGACAAACTTGTTGATGTCATGTCTTTCCCACTGATTTAGAGACCAGCTTCTCGTTCAAATGCACACCCCATGGTGGTCGCTGAAAACCAGCATGCAAGATATATATATATATATATATATATATATATATATATATTGTTTTTTTTTTTGTTTTGTTTTTTTGGACCAAACACGTCTCAAATACTGGCGATCTACAGGTGATTATTGTGGCGGTGCAGGGGTGGGAGGGAGACCAAAGCTTTCTTTAGCTGTTTCGCTGTCTGTGCAACAGGAGCGCAGCTCGTAGCACAGCAGAAGCCCCTTCCCCGTCACGATCTCATTCATTATACCCACAAGGTGGTGTCATCAACGCCGCTGAGGGCTCTCAACTCACCCCGAGCCTGCTCTGGACCCTCCGCAAATACTCCTCCATGTCGGCCTGCGTCGCTATGGCGCTGCAGCAGATCTCTCCATAGACCAGGTTTTTGGGGGAATAAACCTGGTACGTGTATGTGCGTGTGCGTGAGTATGTGTGTGTGTATTTTCTCCGCTTCCGAGTCCCCCGCTGCGCTCGTACTGCAGCACTTGTCGCCGCGCCGAGCTGTCGGTCCTCCCCCTTTTTTCCTCCCACGGAGTGAACCCACTACACCGAGCGCGGGTGGGTGTGACGGCAGGAAGAGGAGATCCGACGGAGGCGCGCTCCCTGATTGAAGCGATTCCGCCGCGCTCCCTGCGGTACGAAGAGCTCGCCCCCCTGTCTCAAAGACACAGAGACCCATTCAGACCCACTCTGCCCCGCTGGCTGGCCGCCTCAGTTTCAGCCACTAACGTAATTAATTCAGGCGGTGAATGAGAAATTGTTGCTTTCCAGGATCACGCGTGACACTATTTCACGGCCAACAGCTGTGCCTTCACTCTTCTGGTACACAGGGGTAAAAATGCCGCAATATGATCCAGACCACAGAGGCAATCACTGCAAGACATCTGCAACATACCTATCTGAGGGAGAGCTGTTGGAAACACTTCAATTAATCTGAACTATTACTTAGTGACTGCTCACATCTATCTATCTATCTATCTATCTATCTATCTATCTATCTATCTATCTATCTATCTATCTATCTATCTATCTATCTANATCCATCCATCCATCCATCCATCCATCCATCCATCCATCCATCCATCCATCCATCCATCCATCCATCCATCCATCTATGAAAAAAATTGAAGACCTTACAATATACAGTTTTTTCCTACATATTTGGGCATGCTAAAGTATATATATTTTCAATTTTAACAATATTGACAAAGGAAAATACCTTTTACTTTTTTATGTTCAAAAAATGTTTCTACTCAAAATTAGGACGATGTGAGAATTACAGTTGCACATGAATGTATAGATTTTTATGAAAACATGAAGGACAGACTAAGGTTTGTCAGATTGATCGTAAAGCATGAAAGACCAGAGTTTCTGAAATATCTCTCTTTCTATATATATATATATATATATTCAGGCGGTGTATATATATATATATATATATATATATATATATATATATATATAGAGAGAGAGAGAGAGAGAGAGAGAGAGAGA